>SDVV010002824.1:5363-22295 GCA_016164225.1 Gammarus roeselii
CTAACTCGAGGTAAATGATCTAGATATGTTACAGATTGGTAGGATATAAATCAGAGTCCGATCAAATCTTGAAACGAAGTCAGCGTCAGGAATATGAAAATTATATGAAAGAAAAGGCAGATCAGAGATGCAAGTCGTCAAAGGTTGTAGAGTTAAGTGGAGATAATGAAATAATATAAGAAAAACATTGTGTGAGACCATGTGTCCGTCTGTATGAAACTGGATACAAAATTTGAACTACTTGTAGCATTCAATCCATCCAAGTTTGAAAATCTAACTTCACTGGTAACTAATATGAGTCGAGAGTGACCACGAAGTAGAAAGAATTAGGTGAAAGATTTATATAGAACCGTGTGGAGGGGTTCATATGTATATATAAATGACTGAAAACCGTACATGAGGTTAGGTTAGGTTAGATTAGGTAAGGTTTTTTGATAGCTGTGAACGACTTGTAAAAGTGATGTAGAATTGTGTCAAATCAAAAATAAAGAATCATATGAAAAATATCTATAACAATCTAACAACGACAAAATTATCTATTCCAAGTGTGTATCAAAAACTGCAAAAGATAGATCAAAATGTAAAGTAAAGTGGAGATATTTGTTATGTATTAATCCTAAAACACTGAAAAATCATATGCAAGCATGAAAAGTCAATCGAAAATACATAATTTATTTGATACTGTAGGCTAGGTTGGGTTAGGATGATAAGTTCTTTTAACATAACATGTCGTGAAGATGATCCATTCGATGAATAAGTATCATACGTAAGCAGGAAATCTCGAAAGATGATACGTAATTCTTGATTAAATTGGTTAGGTTTGGATGACCAGATCTTTTAACCTAACATGACGTGAGGTTCCTCCACATTAAATATCTTGCATCAAAAAAACAAGGAATTTTATTCTCAGGAGAAATTTTTTTTTCAGATGTTAAACGATCCTGGATATGCATACAAAATGTGTGTGTGTGTGTGTGTGTGTGTGAGTGTGTCTACATTATGCCGGCATCAGTCATGTATTTGCCTACATTATACCGGCATATGCCGACCTCAACTGTGACTGCGCCTACATTAACATTATACAGGCATATGCCGGTATCAACCGTGTATACGCCATACATTATGCCGGCATATGCCGGCATCAATCGTGTATGCGCCCTACATTATATCGGCATATGCCAGGCATATGCCGACATATGCCGGCATCAACTGTGTGTATCCGCCATACATTATCTCGGCATATGCCAACATAAGCCGGCATATGCCGGTTTCAACCGTGTATACGCTATTCATTATATCGGCCTATGCCGACATATGCCGGCACATGCCGGTATCAACCGTGTATACACCATACATTAAAATAGCATATGCCGACATATATTTATTGATATTTGATTAATGTTGTTGTACATGTATGTATATTTCGCTAATTATGTACCTTAGACATGGTTTATATCATAGATCTTGTTGTTTGCGGTTCCTACATCACAGATTGGTTGTAAATATGTTTGAGGGAATTTATTCAATAATCGTTATAACAGACGAAAATGGTAGGAGCAACACATCCAACATTACAACAACAAAAAATCTTATCCTAACAGTAAAACCATACATAAAACTTGCTAACGCTTTAACACCCATAACAACCACTGACATATGCGGTAAGCTTACATAATCGCTTTGAACTCTAACGTCTTCTTACGAGCGAACACCTAACATTACTTGAAATTAATCGATATTACTGAACTTGTAACAAGCAAAGTGTAGGCACACAATCTGCTAAACATTGGTAAAACTACAAAGTCAAGTGGATAGATATGATAAGAATAAAGCTTAAATAAGTGAAGTAATAAATGACATACTTATGAAATCGGGGAAAAAAATTATCCTTGGTTAGATTAGGTTAAGATAGGCTAGGTTTACTGTCATCAATACAGACCTTTAGTGAAAAAATGCTAGAGTGGATCTGGTGAATGCCCGAATAAGTCAGATATTCTGAATTGGAATGCACTCACAACGAAGCCTGAATTACTCAATAACTTCTAAGTGTATAAACTGCAAACGGATCACATGATTTATAAAAGTTAGACATGCGGGTATCAGCATCTAGTAAAGACATGTGAGCGGATAACTTATTTGAGATGTATATTAAATTATTGAACAATTTCAACACTAACACTCTACACAAATCCGATAGATTAGCTTTCCAAGACGACATGCAACCGGACCCAAATCCAGTGTCGAGAGGTAAAACATATCAATATTTTCGAGCATTACATCCAATTAATCGTATTTTATACCCAACATTGCATGAGATTAGGCGAATTTATATCAAATACAGATTAATTCCTATGATAACCAATCAAAGTATTCAACAACAACTATAAAATAGCTAAATTAGATTCGTCACTCTACCCAAAGCCACATCGATTACCTATTATACACGGTGTATCCTACCACAATCAGATGATAAATCCTACTCCAATATCCCACATGATCTGGTTCATGACTAAGATCGTATACTAATAACATAACAGTTATTTCGGAAATATCTGACATTTAACACTGAGTTCATGAGATTAGTGATATTTTTACTACGATATCTGTTCAAATCTATTTTAAATTACAAAACTAACTGAGATATTATGTCTCCGGTAGAACAAATCATAGCCCACCGTGTTATAACAACGAACTCTACAATGCTTCATTAGATTACTTCTCAGCAATCTACCACTGTTACATAACAAATTGTAAGGGTAACACCCAGTCATGGTACAATTCTTCAGACATACATACCATGCATCTGTTTAGTCCATCATCTCTGAACAGCGTCGAGCAAAGTCACATCCTGGATGTAACCAAGAATCTATACACAGGTACAGTAGTCAAGAATGGGCCTGACATGAGTCTCAACGAGTGTGGCCATAAAATCTGCGCATCTGTTCACTGATGATCTAAGTAAACCACTACAACGATGAGCAGCTTGCATCATAACCTCTGTAACAAGCCCATGGAACTCAAGATCGACGTCCAAAAGAACTTACATATTCACGTTGAACATGGATGAACTTCAAATGACCACCAAAAAGTGTAAACCACCTCCACACCAGGACCCATCCATCCAGTAAATTGTTTTTTAAAACGTTACACTATACACTTGCTAGGGTTCAGTGACGAAATTCCACAAAGATGCAGTACGGATTTCACCTTTTAAACATACATTGCTATGATTATCGTGGAAAAATCATACAACATCAACAACAACAACTATAAAAAATAGTCATATAAGATTCTCTACTCCGCTCTAATTCACCTTCAAAATGTAATACACTGGGGTATCCAGCATGGTAAGTCAGTCTACTTTCACAAATAGACATAAACACAACGGGCTTCTGCCTATGGGACACCTCTAACTCCTCCTAAATATTGAAGAATGGTCCTAAAATAAGCATAAATTAAGCTAGCAACAAGATCAAGTTTGTAACAAATCGAATATTTTTTATCTACAATATCCACGTCAAACTTTGTACCAGGATATAAGAAGATATATAAAACACCAAATATTATGGTACCATATACTTAAAGTGTATTATAGTTTTAAGGCACACTTTGTTTAACAAAAAGAACACCACGAGTCATCTCGTGAATCAAGAATTTTATTTCATTATATTCAAATGCAGGCAGCAGGTTAGCATGGAGCGCACCAGCCCGTCAATTTCTTGAAGTATGCCCCATTGTGCGCTCCACCTTATGAGGGTGCATTATGAGCGCCCAAACTAAAATTCCCTGCACCACCCACGTTTCATCATTAGACATAATTTGTTCAGGTCATTCCTCACTGAAACTGAGTCAAAACGAACGAGCGACCATCACGGTCACGTTTTCGATATAGGACAACACCGACACTCGACGGAGTCAAGAAAGACATCCAGAATTTTTTTTATTCAACGTTCGACCAGAAATTAGATCAAACTATTATTTAACTCGCCATAGTTTTTTTCCGTATTCTGTGAAATTCCAAATCGATGCAACGTCATCGATTGACGTCGCACAGGTAAAAATATTGAGCCTAGAGGGCTCACTATTTGGTTTTCAGGGATGCCTTGTCGTTGAAGCATGTGGTGAGTATTCGATACGCCATGACATTGTTAGTGGTGCCAGTTTGAGCCATGCTCCCAGTTAGGTGTTATCCAATCAAGTACATTCCAAAACTTCATCGTTTCATCCATCCAATCTCAAACATTCCAAGCATATGCACTCCTTCTTAATTGGACTTTCACTTTGCCCATGCATTTTCTGTTTCGCATTATGGCACTTCATGTTGAAACCCTCGCAGGGTAGTAAAAGTCAACGGAACGGTAGCCGAATATATGAATATGATTTGTCCTCAAACATGAGCCCAGATGAAATACTGTGCCCCCGCGACCATTTTATGATTGTTGTACTTCCGTAAGGGCAAACTAAGATGAAAACGTTGATTGCTGGCTTGTAATCTCGTGCCCGGTCCCCGGTCAACGATGGCGGTTACGGTCTGCCCCACGACTATGACATTGGCGTGCGAGGGAACTAGGGTGGTGATTTTCATATGCTGCTAAAATTATTCAGAGAAAACAATATATATTAATTCAAATCTGCACACATCAGTGGGGGCTGGCTATCCCCTGCATCGTCGTACCGAGCGTAATTGAAATTTCCATTACAACAATATGTATCACGATTGATGTTTGGTTTTCGGACGTCATCTAATTATGAGGGCTCCAAAATAATACTCCTTTGGCCTTCCTCATTATTATTTCAAAACTACTGAGTCAATTAACAGTGCAGCACACTACAACAAAATAGTAAAAATAGGGGGTTTAATAGTAGCGTGCAAAATTCCCATAGAGATCAGATCGACCCTGGATGAAATCCACGTCCGTTCGGGTTAACGAGCCTCTTCCGAATGAATGCCTCTCTCAGTCCTGCGCATAAAAAGAAGATTCAAAATGAAGATCACTTGTGATATTTTCGCCCTGCATTCCTGACGGAATCTTGTAAAGAATGCCTACGTGACAATGTTTCGTGACATGTTCCATAGCTCGATCGTGACACGATCAACCGTTCGTGCGATGTTATATTATATTGCAAGCAAATCTTGTTCAGGGAACCAATATTACCAGGTTTGTAAGACTTTCCAGTCTGATGGCGGATTTGCCTCCTTCCGTTATATCCTACGTAACTACTTCTTCAATTTTAATTTTCTATTGACTCAGGACGAAAATATGCTGTGCTGGTTCGACAAAAGTATAGACCTGACAGACATATATATTTTATTGCAAATACCGACCCAATTATCTCGATTACACTGTTTGGCAAACTGCAATATCTGTATACTGCTTCACAGTGTTTTGTGTAAGACCATTCTTACAGAAATTGGACAGAGGCAATAGAAGAAGTAATTTAGATGCAGTATTCCGACCACTAGCGCTCGTTTTGCTACTGGCATCATCCCTAAAAGGGCACGCTCTGTTGGCGTTAAATCCAACCTCGAAATCTGCGAATTATGTCCTTTCAAAACTTGAATATTATCATTCTTTGACAACTGGGAAAATGAAATGTAAATTCAGCTGCTGTAATTAAAATGTTAGACTCTCTTCAAATTAGGCGAGATCCTGCACTAAAGAACAAAAGTTAATTATAGAGTCGAGGTAAATCTCTCGCGTCACTCTTTTGGAGAGAAGAGCAATCAGCCCATTTTGCTTTGCCGCCGTTTCCAAGTACCGGCGCCATAATGGATGTCACTGAGATTAATTCTGCTGCAGCCAGGATAATGGAACGCCCTTTCCAAAAGATTGAGCACATCCTCTGAGTTTATTGCAAATAACCGTTTCGGCTTTTAAGTTAATCATAATTCTTCACAGCGTGAAGCCTTCTGCAAACTTTGCCATTGCACTAGACAATGGCAAACTAATCGCGACCCGAGTGTGTCAAACAGGTGAACGTTGAAATTCGACTGCGTACAGAGATAACGCCGCAGCTTACTGTTCCATTGACTACGTACGAGTTAGAAGATTCCCCATGTAGGATTACAAATTTCATATGCGGATATTTATACCAAGTGAAGAGTTAAATGGACAGTGTGGCTACTTTCAAAGTAATGATAGTTCTCTGGTTACATACAATTAGGATAAAGGTTGCCTCGATTCTACACGTTTTTATAATACCTCAGAGCTCCACTGCTTGTAACCCCGAATGGTCGCTTGCCGTTGCTGCGTCTATGGGCGCTTTGGAGCTCCACGGCTTCTCAAAAGGTCAGGGTCCTCAGCTCAAATGGAGTCAGGGATAGAATTGACCTACAAGCGGTATCTATAATACCACATTTAAATTATTATGTAACGGTTAGATTTAGCATCAATACAAGTAACCTTATAAATGTATGTTTGTCATTCCGCCCCCTAAACATTCAGAGGCGCAGCATTGAAAATGCATATCTGCAAGATGGCATGCAACAAAATTGCAATACAGTATGCCCAGCATTGAAATGCAAATACCTATTTGTAAATAAAAATATGTAACCTATTAAAATAAAAAAACTAATAATATATATAACCTATTACCATTTATAACCTATTAACAAACGAATAATCCGAATGAGTCATTCACCTCTGTTCCCTCCGCGCCGCCCACCTTCCGCCGCTGACTCCGGCCAATCCCTGCCCCACCGCTAATTATGCCCCATCTATAAACCTTTACTAATTCGGTCAAAATTGGTTCCGACCCTCATGGTTGCCCCATGGTCGCCTGTCCATATGTCCGCCAATAAAACTGCCTCAACCTCCCCTACCCACCATTTATGGTCGCCCCATGGTCGCCCGTCCGTACGCCCGCCGTTAAAACTGCCTCGAATTGCGTTTCGTACCGTTTATAGCTTCTCACATGCACCTCATGGCTTTGTGACTACTGAGTTCAGTCTTTGTTGTTCAATGTAATGTAAGTGGTCCTGCAAATTTCAACACTTCTCATTGCTAGCGTGAACAACTAGTTAATTGTCTCACAGATTTTATGGCACTGTAAAGAGTCAACTCAAAATAAGGGCCGCACGCACTAGAAGGTTTTTCTGAACACTTTCTCGTGAGAGGCTGTACGATGAGTGGGCGTTATTCCACAGTGTATTGCATCTATCCAAAAAATATGTTATTTGAAGCATGAATTGATGACGCAATGAAATGTTAAGTAACTGACTGTCCCCAAAATGTACCACACAACTAATGTAGAAACGTGGTACATAATTGAAATTCGTAAGGTAAATAATTATTTGTCAATATAAATAAAATGTTAAACAAAAAATGGTACATAATATTTACTAGCATTACACACATTGTGAGTTCGGCACTGTTGTGAGTTCGGCAACTATCGACATTGATGTCTTGTCGCTGGTAAATTGTACGATTTCCCTCCAGTCCACTTTTCGACGTTAGGTGGGATTACATTGTAAATAGCCTGAGCAGTAAATAGAGGACCCAATCTGGGTCCTCGGTAACAGCCTAACCTGAGCACCCTCCAGATTGACGGGAAACAGCCGAGCAGAATAGAGGGGAAAAGCTGAATTGTAATTTCGCTTATTTCACTCACGTTCATAGTCAATAGACCAAAAGCAGCCAGTTGGAAAAAAGTTCCACCCAAATACATCGGTCCATATAGTTCGGAAGCCTGAATATGTGGAGTGACGTGAAGTTACTCAACTCCTGTATATATCACTGTTTGAAGAGTTCGTGCTCAAATGGACAGATCAATCCAAATTTGGTGGTTCGATAAGTAGAGAGAGCATTAATCAGATTTTCCTGTAAGTAACACAGTATGGAAATAAAATCATATTCATTTCTCTTAAACTCAGACAACTGGATGCTATTATGGAACCGTATTCGGATAAATGCCAGTTTGGGTTTATGTATTCGCATGGATATCAAAGTAATCACTGTTCCTAGGATTGAACGGATGGTTTTCCTGGGAGGCGAACTTTCATGACCTATCACCTTGTTCCAGTTTTTATAAATACATGATATGATACAGTTTCCTGCGCATACCGTCACTTTTCATTTATATTATACCTAAAAAATATATGCAGAAGCTTGGAAGCTTATGTTAGCGATTTAGCCATACGACTGCGAGACTGGGCGGATCCTTCTACCTGGCAACTGTTTGGATTCTTTTATGAACCGTCGCAAAGCAAATTCGTGGCCTCGGGTGACCTTAACATGAACGTGCTAATTTGTTGCATTGAACTAACAAGTACTCTAAATAACCAAATACATTACTCAATAGTGTTGTACCCCGATTCATTGTTTATTATAAAATACAAAACTCGACAAAGCTGTACCCTGCATCTAAATGTGTAGTATAGAATTGTGACACACAAGAACGTACTAATTTGTTCCATAAATCTACCAAGTTTTATGTGGACCCAAGTACATCACTCAAACAATAATACTGTACAATGAATTTAATGTGTCTTTTAGAACTAATAAATGTATTGTAAGGTATACCACGTTTTTTTATTTCTCTTCTTACTTTTTTATAAAGTGAAAGCCAAAAAATTGCGGCATCTAGATAGTACCAACTGGCACATCGATAGCCTTTATCAATTCGTATCTTGATGATCTCCTCGCAAATTGCTAACTGCTCTGAATCTAGACCAATTGATCACAGTGCATTCGGAGTAGTGGTCACTTACAACATTGGAGTTGTTCACATTCGGCGATGTCAGATGCTGCTACATCTTTAACTAATTAAAATTTTCAAATTTTCTGTGAAGAGTCAACGGGTGAATAGGTAAATCAGTTTTCTAGACGCGTTACTTTCAGTGATCGAAGAAATGTGCAATGGAGTTGACATTCATCACAAGCAGCTTTCAATATATGACTTTATTCACATTTTTGTATCAGAAGATGGTAGAGATACGGAATCGATAACTTGCCTTTATCTGAAAATTAGATTGAACCTTTACCAAGCCAAAAGTGCAATAGAAGTGAAAGGGGATCGTTTGTTTCCTAGCTGGAACACTACCCTCCAAACATCAGACCATTTAATTTATTGGACCTCTGAGGTATCAATGGCCAAACAAAATTTAATGCTGAGCACTTGCTCAAAGAAATCCGGAAGCAGATCCCTTACCAATGTTAGTTTCACGAGATGGAACCAGGTTCCAATCCAATTCATATCTGGAAGGGATGCTACGGCGTGAAATGTAAGCTGAATTGATCCACTGTTCCAACTGCACACAAATATACTAATGTTTTATTTGGTGCGAACAGTCGAACATTGATCTGAACCTCACGATGAATTCAAGAGGCAATGTGGCGAGGGTACGAAATGAATATTTCGCACTTCGGGCAGCTTTATGAGACCGTTCTGATTATGTTCTTTGAAATTGATAACTGGTTAGTTTCCTTCATCTCTGGAGAGGATGAGTGAAACAGCGTGAGGAAAACACTCGCTTCTAATTTACCTGTTGATTTTGTAGAACGGAGGCCTGATGTCGCAGGATGAAATATATTTATGTTACCTATTCTTGTAAACCACATTGAAACTATTAACAAATTATTCACATCTTCTGAAATAAAAATTCATCGATGTAATATGCAAAATAAGTTAAAAATGTATTTCGGTTGACCTTTATTTATGTCCTGTGGTTGCTTGACAGAATGTCGTAGTTTTGGAGACAATTTGCCCTCTCCGATACTATTTACCTCCAAAAAGTATGTTGGATAATTTGTTTCAAACGATATTTGACGTTTGCACAAGTCATAACTTTGTTTAAGGTAGTGGTGGCCATCAATCAGAACCAATTGTTGCAGGTGTGCAATTCTATAATAACGTACATAATTTCTTCTCCTAAGAGGTTAACCAATTGTGGCGGCGTGAAATAGTTTTACTTATCAGGTATCGTCCTATTTTGATGTTTAGACCCAAATATGTCCTTTCATCAACTGTGAAAAAAATTCAGGAGAAGGACATCCTTCCATACTAGCGTAGAGCACTCTGTTTTGTACGTTACTTCTCTAAGACTAGAAAAAGGGGTCATTGACTCCCGTGTGAAAAGAGTATATATTCTAATCTTTTATTTTATGAAGGAGTAGTTGGACTCCTATTTTTTGAACACTCATAGAAATAATTTCGCCTTTCAATGCCAACTGAAAAGTTCCCGGCGAGAGTCCTACAAGCGACATTCTTTGCCGATCATTGCAGCATACGTATCGGGCACACCACAATTTTGGAGATTAGTCAGCATTAGCTAGAGGCTCCCCGAAACAAAAAAGAGCTTTCAAGCAGACATATTTGGATCATCGACATATGGCGTATGACACCGAGTCATTGCTCCTGAGTTTTTCGGTGAAAATGCCATGAAGATTCTGTTTTTTATTTGGCCCATACATAGTCAACTCATATGTTCTTGATTTTGTGACGATATTTAAATATTGCATTTTGTTGACATTTAAAGGAATATATTTAGGATGCAAAACCACTAAACGTTGATCAACTGATTGTGAAATAAACCTTGTTTTTGTTAGTTTATTCTCGTGCTAAGAGTGACATTACTCAAAATTGACTGTATCAGCACTGCACATTAGTACGCAATTTTCAATGTATATGTTCAATCCTACCATCATAGTGAAAACCAATTGGTTGCGCAACCTTCACGAGTGTACGCGTGCATCAATGCTCATCACAGACTAGCTTACGAAAGGATACTCAGTGAGCAGACAAAACGCTACTAAATGTGCACCCGCCTCAAATACCCACTCCCAAATCATGAGATATTTTTGAGCGTATCATTTGCATCCTTTGTTGACGTACACGTTTTTTAGTGTCGCTTACAACGCTCTCTCTTACCGGGACGGTAGTGCGGTCGAAAGTTTTAGATCCAACCAAGAGAATGTCGCCCTCTGACCAAATTCGCCAGAACTGCTCGAGTTTTCAGCCGATGCCACAAAATGTGATCTCTATTTATGGGTGTTCTTGATTAGTATGGGATGGCCGTGAGACATACATTGTGACGTATTGTTTGCTGCTAGTGCAAACTAGTTCATTATAGACTGTATATCTGCAGTCATAGTAGACAGTATAATTTGTCAATGTTCATCCTTTTTTTATATAATAAATTGTTCAATGTTCGCTGTCATGACAGGTCTGTGGTCGAGTTGCGATGACGTGGGTGACCTAAGTCGGTTTATCCGTACACAAAAAAAAAATGCAATTAAATTGGACGAATTTTTTTTGGTTAAGGGAGATTATTATGTCCAAACTCACCTGAATATTGTTAAACAAGATGGTGTACCCACAGAATTTCGTTGGGATTAGTTTTCACAGCAGAGCTAATAACATTAATGAATGTGGGTTTGAAGCACGTTTCATCGCTTGCAATTGACCTACTCAGATAAAAAAATAATGAAAAGATGCGTCCCCAACTCATTTATTATCAGCCTAGAATATTGACACTGAAGACACGTTCATTCTTTAATGGTAACATCCGTATATTCGATTTTGATGCATTTCATGTTGTTCCGCATCCGTGATGATTAGCGACATGTATTAAAAAGAAGGTTGAATGTTTTCGAGATGAGATGTGTGAGGAGCATGGCTGGAGTGTCGCTGAGTGGGCGGGTTCACTAACGACGTGGTTCGAATCAGAACGGGGATGGTGAAACAGTTATAGGACCGATTGGATTCGCGTGTTCTGAGATGGTTCGAGCACATGGTGAGGATAAATGAAGGGAGATTGGTAAAAAAGGTTATAGAGGCGGAGGCGAGTGGTCGCAGGCCTAGAGGTAGACCGAAGTTTGGGTGGATGGATAGTGTGAAGCAGGCGTTGGGAAGGAGAGACTCGAATGTGGAAGAAGCGGGAGAGCGTGCAATGAATAGGTGTGAGTGGAGAATGGTTGTGAATGGTCGATTCTGACGCTGATCTGATGTGCTTTCCCGCCCTTGGCATCACGTTGTCGGGATGTTCGTGTGTGTGTGTGGGGGGGGGGGCAGGCCATCACGATGCGGCGGTGGTAAGCCAGTGAAAACTGTCGGGCCCTGCTGCTGACAACGGATCCTCGGACCGCACTCGTGACCCAGACTGTGTGTTGAGGGGTTACCGGCCGGACCCTTTAGCGCAAAAATGCTAAGTTGTGTGAGTGTGAGCGTATGCGGGTGTGAGATAGGCCTTGCCGTCGGCCACCCCCCTTTTTTGGGGGATTCGGCCTAGCGTCTGTATCTGTATCAGTGTATTAAAAAAAATATTTGCAATGCAAATAAGGTATAGTTGGAAAGATTGTTCAGTACTGGTTCCGTCAAAATATTGTTCGTTCTGTGATAGTCTCTAAGAAGTACATAGAATCCTGCATTCCAGTCATACCAAAGTTTATTTGTATTTTATTTGGATCACGTTTAGAATCCTCAGTTAAATATTTTTTAGTAAATGTTTGAACAGTCACTATTCACTGCTTTGAATCATTACACAACAATGGAAAACTGTGAACTGCTATGTGACGGTGAGTAGGAACGACGGAATGCCCAAAGTCAGTTCCTGACCAGATAGTTTCGTAATTCTTTACCGTTTGAATTTGAATCCACAAAATTGGTTTTCACACTCCCACGAAGATTTTTGGATCATCCGAGAACCACTCTCACTGAGGCAATGGAAGCAACCGCATTTTCAATGCTGCTTTAGGACATTTTTTATCATTTAGGGCAGTGATAAAGATGACAAGAAATCAATAATATATTGTAAGATATTCGCTGCAACTCTTTTATGAAAAATTCCACAGGTCATATACATACCCTGGAATGTTTTTGTCTTTTCATTTGTACATATTTAACGGCCCAATTTCTTTAATGAACACTTGGATAAAGCAATATTATCTTGTTTGTCATATATAAGTAAATATTTTAGGATTCAGGCTCATGGCTGCTACACTCCTTTTTTTATTGATATGTGTGCCTTTTTCGGTCATATGTTACGGGTTGAGGAAACAGGACATGGTGAAATTAAAATTGCTTTAAGAGTTGTAAAACAAACATCAGGATCAATATTCTATGCATTGATATTGATTAAAGGTTTCGGTTGATTATGCCCTGTGTTATGAACCTGGCAGGCAATCTTTTAACCTCTTTCAAATCTTCTCCTCGTCAGCATATCAAACAAGCCCAGAAATGGTATGCTCTCTTGGGATGCCTCAGTAACTAAATTCTGGACGAACGTCCAGGAAATCAGGTATAATTTGATGCCATTGGATCTCGTTGCTGGTGAGCTAATTTAATACTGATTATTCAACATAAGTTTCGAGGCATGCGTGCGAATCTTTGTTGTTAGAAGAACTAAAGACCACGTAAAGGTTGAATGATGTCCACTTGTGTAACTTTGATGTCAAATGTCCATGCATATTTATTGGGTCGCAAATCTTTGGTACATACAGTAGGTCGAACATATCTGCCCATTGTTCATAAATCTGGTATTTTTGTTTTACAACATTTTTTTTGATAATCTCCATAACTATGAAATTTTAATTTGTAGTGTAACTATGATCATATCTTTTTCGGGTTAACTTTTAATGCTTACAATATTCCTTCCGTTAGTGATCAAGATGTTGCATCAATTATATTCTAACACAAATTTCTTTGTTTAAGCCTCGTTATGTACGGATAACAAAAGTTCCAGCGCTATCTTTTAAACAAACCGATGCTATCAGAGCTTTAACACACCGATGATACCCTTCGTGAGTTAAGCATACATCTGTTTGTATCTACGCATATGTTGCATCACATTGTCATGCGATGTTCATACAAACTTTTATCCCGCTCGAAATTGTACCACGCAAGCCCCCCCAAGGCACAAATGAGCTCAGGTGGTCGTGCGGTGTCTGCCTCCTTTTTTATGCAAATTGAGAGCGAGTAAAGCAGTTCCGAGCCTGACTACAAATAAGGGAGCTGTCCAGAGCTTCTGAGCGGCAGCCCCACCATCGCCGCGCTTTGGTTCAGCTCAGGCGGCGGATCTGAGGCTCTGGGCGGACGCCGGACCATTGCTGCGCTTCGGTTAAGCTCAAGCGGCGGATCAGAGCCTCTGGGCGGACGCCGGACCATTGCTGCGCTTCGGTTAAGCTCAAGCGGCGGATCAGAGCCTCTGGGCGGACGCCGGACCATTGCTGCGCTTCGGTTAAGCTCAAGCGGCGGATCAGAGCCTCTGGGCGGACGCCGGACCATTGCCGCGCTTCTGTTCGAATTCCATCGAACAAAAGAAATAAACACGGCTATGCATATCCTGTTCAATTTGTAATCAAAAATATCTCAAGCGCAATAAATGTCTCTTTAGAAGAAAAAAATGTTGCGACAAACTACTACTCATTTACTGGAACGTCAAAATAGGAAATGAAAGAAGATTGACATAATGGAGAAAATTTCTTGCCTAGGTTCTTGGAAACAAAACTTGCGTAATTAAATAAAAAAATTATTGTTCGCATTTTTATCTGTGATTTATATCTACATAAGAAGTAGTTAACGAAGTATCCAAATTTTTGGAAGCTAAAGCAAGACCAGCGTGGAAATGTTGGAAGGATTTTGTATCGAAGCCGACTCAATCAAATATGATCTCCTGCAATGGACATGAATCAGGAAAAAAATGCAAGGAAACTAGCAGCTATTGTTTTGTTTTGCCTAGAAACAGTTGGAATATAACACGATCCAAACGAGAAAAAACACAAATGGAACGCCCGATGCAAATTTATTTTTTCTAATACCATGAATCGATTTATATCATTTTTTTTTCTGTTAAAATGATGTACCAAAATAACTATGGATCATGCTGAATAATTCGCTTACATAAACATTGTCAGTGAAAATAGTTGCGTTAACACGCGTTCCCTTCCACCCATTTGCCTCGTCGATCCAGCATTTTCTCTCTAGAAGGACTCCATTCCAGCTCACCCTCGAGTTGGAGCAACGATCGGCTCTCCAAAGCTTTTCCGTCGAGGGTCAGGAATGAAGGACTCTTTAAAAGTGAAGTTTTATCGAGTCTTGAGGCCTGAAGTGAAAGAATGTTGAAGTAGGATTCACTGGAAGCCGGCCTATACAAGCGGCCCTTGAGCGTTCCTTCGTCACGGAGGCTTTTCAGTTGATAGAAAGCGGAAAGGCGTGTTCCTGCAATATTGGATAATGCTATGGTAATGGTGCAATTTTTGTGACCCCTGATGTTCTGGGGAATAGTTGTATTTTGATTTTAATTTGGACCTTGGTTTTCTCTCAGTGTTTCTTAGTTATTGGCACTGATGATAAAACTTTCCCATCGAACCCACATGACAGCAAGATCATTTGGAGCTATTTATGATATCGACATCACATGAAGCGAGTCCGAAGTTCATTAATATACGATATGTATATGTACATTGCAAAAATACATCTTGAAGATGATCTTCAAATAGTTCACATGTTAGTGATTTGAAAAATATATATAGCTATTAGTGATATTTGTTGTACTTCAGCGTGGAATAAATTATTTCCTCACATATTGAATTGTTATTATTTTAACTTGACGTAAAACATACTAGTTTTTCAATTAACTTTTATGAGCATCAACTAGCTCATAGAGCTTCTACATACGATACCAAAGAACATATGAGTCTTACATGAAGGAACTCTCATTTGAAGTAGAAATCTAATGTACAATATAATATAATTTTACTATAAGATAACTACTAACTCCCTTCTATGTTATATACGCTCTGGAACAAGCGCCACCTGGCTCAATTTATTTTTAGAAACGACTTGTGCGGTACAATATATCATTGGCTTCATCCTCACGTCTACCAGCCTCTTGTCTGGCTCATTGACATACGTCTTCGTCTGCAGGTCAAAGGGATCCAAGTTCGAATCGAGTCGTCGCATCATCTGCTAAAGACCCACTGCGTCACGCTCGAATAACTAATTGCTGATCACGCTGTAACCTGACTCTCCACACCATGCACCAACCTTCCTCTCGCCCTCCGCCGCTCCTTTTCCCTCGTTCCTATACCCATATCCTCTTCCAATTATTAATGAGTGAGAGAGGGGATTTTCAATTACAATAAAAATTAGGATACTATTCTCGATGTTACAATAAGGGTAAGATAGGAACAATATTAAAAGGTGTTCTTACCAATACCTTGAAGTTAATCACCCTAATAACAAGTGTTGACAGCGAGAGGACAACAGTAGATAAGGTAGTGACATACATTACCAAATATGCACTTAGATACCTTTCATGTCTCCGTCCTAGGTGAACACACTGGTAAAAAATAATCATACTGGAGAGGTATAGTGTATAGGTACATATGTCTAGCTCCACCTATCAGCCAAGATATACATAGTCGCATAATACTGTGACATTTATACGCCAACACTCGGTTTACAGCATTGAAACCACAGTCATGCCGGAATCATCCTGCGCCAGCACTATTCAAGCAAATTGATTGTAATGTGGATAGTTTGTATCCCTCACGATTGCACACAGCCCCCGAAATAATTATTATAATTTTCAATTTGTTCCTGTAGCCTGTATGCACTTTTCCTTAGTCGTACTTGCAGTCAGTCCACATCATAATCGGCCAAAACTAGCCTAGCCTTCGTACTTCTTGGGACACCAACCAGTCCCCTGAATATGTCACTATGATATTGGCAATTTGCTCATAGTAACCGTCGTAAATAAACACCACAAGGCGGTACTGTGGACGGGATAACAGTATTATTTTTTGAAAGCTGCAAATCAACATTCGTTGAGCAAAAAAAATTCATTTCCTTACTAGCTGATCGTCTACCGCAGTAAATTTCCGTAGTTGCTTAGGGATACATGCATCATCACGCATGATATTTGTTATTGAGTGCCCCTAGCTAGGAAAACTCACTAAATAATATATATATGCACATATATATAAATATATG
>SDVV010002825.1:0-22292 GCA_016164225.1 Gammarus roeselii
TACGGTCACTCACTAGTGTGATGTCACAAAAGTGATGCTCAGCTGTAACTTTGGAGGCCTTTTCTCACCTGACAAGTCAAGGATAAAGTTCAGCAAAAAATTATCAGAGGGGAAGAAGACCATACGGTATCTTTAATTTTGAAATTTTCCTGTCCGGGATCTTAATTCAGTTAAGATTAGGATTTTGTTCAGGGTCTGAGGCTCAATGTCTATCCGATGGTAACGAAGCGGTCATTGCCGTAGATTGGAAAGAAACATTTAGAGCTAACCTTTTCATGTATGAACTTGACCAAATCATTCATATCCACTCGTGCATTCTGATCACGAAATCCTTTAGTTTGCTTCTGTAAGCACAATGTATTGCTTTCATCACTATTCATGCTGACGTTGACATGCTAACTCCAAGTTATCAGAGAAAAAAAATGCATCTCAATAACTCATATACATAACCGAGTGAATATTGAATATAATAATGAATTATAAACTTTGCGATCATCTAACTCTGCCGTACATATTAAGCTTGCTTCTCGAAGACCTACTTACCTCAGGTTTGGCGGATGACGTTGTATTAACCTTTACATCGAGACGGGCCTTGATCTCTGACGGCGGTGGAGGAGGGTCTGCCATGGCTCCTCCAATGGAATTGCCCACTTCTCGCAATTGGTAGTCAAATGAAAACTTCAATGCAATTATTTCGTCCATGTTTGGAGGCAATACATCGGAATAGTTGACGAATGAGATGATGTCGGCCACGTCCTGCTTATACCGTTCGATCACTGCTTGGCCAATTGATCTATGTATTTTGCCTTGCATGCAAAGATAATCGGTCATCTTCGAGTCGACCATACCACCATCCATCCATATCTTGATCCTGTGAGCAAAATCATCCCCAATTGGCATTGAGTTTTGAACTTTCTTTAGTAGATACCTAAACTTGCGTTGGAAATCCTCAAAATCTTCCATCATTATTTCAGGAATTCTTGTATAGAGTTCATAATAATTGTGAAAAGTCTTAATGATATCCTTCATTTTGTCCTCAATTTCTTTCTCGGTGAATTCCTGTTTGGCGTGTAACACATCATCCATCTTCCTGCGCAGCTGCCCTTCCAACACAATCTGCTGACGTCGTAACGTGTTTTTTTCTTCGCCCTCCTGATCCTCCTTCTTCTGAGCCGTGTCAGACTTTGACTGTTTCATTTGGCACTTCCTGTTGTCCTCCACCTCCCCATTGAAAGGTGCCAGCAGTTGTTCCGTACGGTATTTTTCTTCTTTAAAATGGCATTCATTAACATGTTGATCTTTGTCCAGGATTTCTTCTTTTTCAGCCAAAGGCTCTCGTTCAAGTTTCAAATCATTCAAATCGCGTTGCAAATCCTTACACCGTGACTTATTTTTGCGTTTCTTTTTCCCTATCTTTTTGTCAATATTTTTTTCTCTTGAAGGGAAATCACATCGGCCCGTCCTCGGAGCTTTGCCTGTCTGTAACGAGAACATTATTAACGGGTGGAATCCTTAACCCAATGACATTTTACTAATTTGGCTCAATGAAGTCAACTAATTGGAATTAGAATTTAACAGACACATCATATCACCTTCACATATTCTGAGAGAGAACGTATTTTTTGAGGCTTTCTTTCAATTAGCAATTTTATTATCTCACCGTTGAGCGACCGTGTGCGTAAACAACAAACACTAATCCACAACGCTTGACACAAATGAATGGGCTTGGTAAAATGGAACATGTTAATGTAAAACGCAAAACCAAATACAGAACCAATACGTTGATATCAGCACCATTCAATGTGGTCAACTAATTAGATGTCAAAAAGTTGTCACCCCTAAACCATGATCCAAGGATATTGCACAGCCAAGCGCTAAGGAAACGAGTACAACTAAATCCCTCACTGGAATACTCTCCTGTCATGCAATACCTCGAGCCGTTTGTCCCGCAAACCTCCTCCGCTCGTCTATCTGACTACTTTTACTCATCCATCAAACCATCTCTGTTCTTCCCTCCAACCACCTCTATTCGTTCCTCCAACCATCTTGGCTAAGACCTCCATCCACTTTCTGCTCCTCTACTCGTCACTTCAACCCTCTTTTTCTCCCTCAAACCACCTCTAATCGTCCATCCAACTGCCACTTTTCGTACTTCCAGACAAATCTTTTCGTCCTTCCTAAGTAGCTTGTATAGGTACAAGACGCGGATTTGGACCGGTCTACGGGAATTTGCACATAACATTTCAGCGGTGGGGCAGGGGTTGGGCAGAGTCAGGCGGCGGGACCGGATGTAGGCGGAGTCACTGATAAGGGAGACGGGCGACGCGAAGGGGTGGAAGGGGGGCGGGGGGCTTTCGCCTCGTGCTTTCGAATACACACTGGGAGGTTTATGTTTTGAGCATTTCAATTTATATGAATTTTTAATGTCTACTGTAATTATATATAATTTTTATTTATTAGATGGCAGTATTGGGATATTCATGATTACTAACGGTTATTGATTTTATATTATTTCATTGCAGGTAGGAACATAGTTATAACACATTTCTGGAGGGGTAGGGTGTAGGGATCCTCTAGGCAAAAAGTTGGATGCGCTTTCGAAAATTAGATGCGATTGCTCTTACCTGTTATTTGAATTGTTTGCATCATTTCCGTGGCATGATTGCTATGTTTGAGTGTTTATATCATTATATATTCATATTTGGTTTACTGAATCTATATATATATTGTCTGTACATATATGTTTGGATTCTTATCTAGTTAGGGTATAATTGACTCATTCAGCGGCTGGTAGATGAGTTTTCAGCGGTTGGATGCTTGTTGAAAGCCTGTTGGTTGGTTTTAAGGCAACGTTTAGTATTTTTCATCTATTGATTTCACATGAATATAATATCTATAGGACTAAAATGATATATTAGTTGGTAGTTAGCGAGTTGACGAATATATTTCTTAGGATGCAGTAGCTTTGCTACGAGATTCTGTCAACCCCATAACGCATTATCCAGTTTGATCCAGATATATCGGTGTTACCATGTATTCGCATGCTGCAAATGGACCGTTATCAAGCGTATGTAGACTGTTCGGGTAGTCGTATAGCGAGAATAGGTTGGATGCCCTATAGCGAGTGTAGCTGAACGATATCGATGTATTGTAAGTTATTAAATTGTGTTACTTATATCTATTAATGATCAGTTGATATATGTTGAATTGGTATTGTTTTCGAGATTTGGAATAGTTATTTCATACAGGTAAAGAATTTTTTAGAATATTTTTGGTTGGCATCTTCCATGTAGCACAATATTTCAGGCACAATTGGTCAGTTATTGCATTATTTTGGTATTTTTCAATGTATATATACATGACATTCTGTTACGATTAAGCCGTGGTTACTTTAGTTAAAGGAGATTTCATGTAACCCTGTTTTGGACTGAGTTGGAGAATAATTTCACCAAATTTCTATATACTATAGCGTGTTCGTGTAGAGGTATTCCACATAAATTACTATATGTTTCAGTTATGTAAATCAGTCACATGTCTTGGCAACTAATCACGTTTGTTGTTTGGTTGGTTACATGCTATTTTTTTCTCGTACATTATCGTTTTCAATGTATGTTATGGGTATGGTAGAGAATTGATCTTCTTGCATTATTATAAATCATGCGTTTTAGTATATTTCATTTAATTATGTATGTTCTCTGTACAGTTTCCATCTTCGATGCAGGGTATTGATATTTTTTATTTAAATATAGGAATATTATCATTTAATACGTTTGTATCTGCAAAGTAGGAAAATATTTCAGGTATAATTTAGTTACATGTTGTACATTTTTAGTGTTCTATATATCTTTTTACATTCTGGTACAATGTTTGACGTGGATACTATAGACATAGAAGATTCGATTTGTTACAAACTTGGTCTTGTTGTTAGCGTATTGTATGTTTATTGTAGGACCATACTTCAATGTTTAGGAGGAGTTTGAGAGTCCCTAGGCAAAAGCTCGTTTTGTTCACGTTTATTTGTATAAGTAGACCGATTTATTATGATGGATACCTTGTGTATTACAATTTTTAATGCTGGTTAGCGTGTCCGACTGCAGTGTCAGCCTCTTGTGCTGCATGTCGCGAGTTCGAGCCTCGACGTGGACACGGCGGTCTTGTAGCGGGGAGATTGTGCGCCTCCCCCCTCTGTGTCAGCCTAACTTAGCCACCCTCCTAACTAGGGGGAAACAGCTGTATGTCTATACATACATACATACAATAAGAGCAGAGTAGAGAATTACGTTGCTATTTTATCATTGTTGTATACTTTTTTTCAAAGATAATAATAGGCATGTATGTTTAGAAGGTGTAAATCCATACTGCATATATGTGGAGTTTTGTCATCAAACCCTAGCAAGTGTGTAGTTTAACGTTTTAGAAGACGATTCACTGGATGGCGGTTTACACTATTGGTTGTTTATCCATGTTCAACTTGATTTTTTGTAAATTCTTGTGGATGTCGGTCTTAAGTTCCATGGGTTTGTTAGCGAGGTTATGCGAAAAGCTGCCGATCGTTGTAGTGATTAACTTAGGTCGTCAGTGAACAGATGCCCAGATTTGTATGGTCACACTCTTTGAAACTCATGTCAGACCCATTCTCGACAACTGTACCTGTGTATAGTTTCTTGGTTATGTTCAGGATGTGACTTTGCTCGACGTTGGTCAGAGATGATGGACTATACAGATGCATGGTATGTCTGAGGTATTGTATCATACCTCTAAAAATGTTATATATCAGTGGTAGTTTGGTGAGAAGTGACCTAGTAAAGCATTGCAGAGTTCTCTGTAATGCCACAGTGGTCAAATGTAGAGCCATGTGAAGATGTTTGATATACATAAATCATAAATCAATGACTGGATATCATACATAAGCATGAAAAATCTCAAACGATAATACATAATTCTTGGTTAGAATAGGTTAGGATACGTTTGGTTAGGATTGGTTAGGTTAGGATGACAAGATCTTTCAATCTAACATGCCGTGAATCTGATCACATTAAATATCCTGTAACATAAGCAAGGGACTTATTTCTAATGGAAAAAAAATCACAAATCAGAGGTGAAATGCTACTCATGTTAACCGACCCTGTATTTGTATACAAATGTATGTCTACATTGTGCCGGCATCAACCCTGTATACGCCTACATTGTGCCGGAATATGTGCCGGCGTCGACCACTGTATACGCCTACATTGTACCGGCATATGTGCCGGTAATAATCCTGTATACGTCTACATTGTGCCGGTACTGACCCTATAAATGACTACATTGTGCCGTGACCGACCCTACATATGCGTACAAAGCGTCTATGTGTGTACCTGGTGTGTGATATTGAAAAAATCGACGTAAAATGAAGCCGTGTGGAGGGATTTGATATGTACATTGCACAAAAATAATGACTATGTATAATACATAACCATCGATTTTGAATGAAAAACAAAGCGTTATCGGTTAAGTGGGTTAGGTTAGGTAATAACGTATCTGGCGGTGTATGGCAATCCTTTTTACATTCATTGATATTTGATCTACGTTGTCGTACATTGATATACATTTCGCTAATTATGTACCTAGATCCTAGATCTTGTTATCTGCGAACCTTATTTCACAGATCTGTAGTAAAATGTTGGAATGGATTTATTCAATATTCGCTATAAATGACAAGAATGGTAGGAGCAACACATACAACATTACATTAAAAAATCTTATTCAAACAGTAAAACCATTCATATAACATGCTAACCAAATCAATTTGGGCGAACATAATACAAAATACCTGTAAATTCATTGCCGACGTTACAACTTTCATAACCATCACTGATATATGAGAGCAACATATATTACAGTTTTTAACTCTGCAGTATACTAACGAGCGATAACCTAACATTACTTGAAACCAATCTAATAAAGCTTATCCATATCATTACTTGACATACATAAAGAAAGCTCAAATCAATGAAGTAACACCAAACAGAAGTATTAAAACGAAAAAAAAAATCATGGTTATATTAGGTTAGAATAAGTTAGGATGGGTTAGGCTTATAGCCCCTCTACATTACAAACCTACCATGAAAAATGCTATAATGAATATAGTGAATGCTCGGATAAGTCAGATATTCTGAATTGGAACGAAATCTCATAACAAAGTCTGAATGAATCAGTAATTTCTAACTGTACAAACTGTAAACGGTTACCATACATTTGTAAAGGCTAGACTTGAGGGAATGAGCATCTTGTAAAGACAGGCGAGCGAATAATCTAATTAAGATGTACATTATACTGTTTACGAATTTTAACACTAACACTCTTCACAAATGCGGTATACTAATTCCGCAAGACGACTTGAAATAGGACCCAAATCCAAAGTCGCGAGGTATAACATACCAATATTTTGGACCACTATATCCAGTTAAGCAAATTTATACCCAACAGTTTATGAAATTAGGCGAATTTATATCTGATATAGTTATATTCCTATTATACCCCTTCAAAATCATACAATTACATCAACTATAAAATAGTTAAATAAGATTCTCTGGTATGGTCTAAGCAACAATGATTAAGTATGATATACGGTGTATCCTACCATACCCAAATGATATATCCTACACCAATCTGGAAGGTGTATGGTCAATAAATACATGATGCCGATGTACTTTACCGATCTTGTAATAGATAAAAAGGAAATATTCATGTACTTGAACTCCTGAGGTGAATTGTAACAGGACTAAGATCACAAACTAACAAAAATCATACGGAAAAAATATCTGCCAGTAAAACAAACACTGAGTTCATTCGTGGTAAAGAGATAATACTACGATAACCGTTCAATCTAGAAAAAATCCTGGACCTAACTGATTCTATGGCTCTAATAGGACAAAGTTAAAGCCCACTGTGACATAAAAACGAACTCTTCAATGCTTCACTAGGTCACTTCTCACCAAACTACCACTGAAATATAACAATTGTGGAGGTAACACCCAATCATGGTACAATACCTCAGACATAACATGCATCTGTTTAGTCCATCATCTCTGAATAACGTCGAGCAAAGTCACATCCAGGACACCAAAAATATATACACAGGTACAGTTGTCAAGAATGAGCCTGACATGAGTCTCAAAGAGTGTGACCATTAATATCTAGACATCTGTTCACTGACGACCTAAGTAAATCACTACAATGATCAGCAGCTGGTCGCATAACCTCTCTAACAAACCCTTGGAACTTACAGTAAGACCGACATCCACAAAAATTTACAAAATTCACGTTGAACATGGATGAACTCCAATGACTTCCAAAAAGTGTAAACCGTCTCTACACCAGGACCCCATCCATCCAGTAAATCGTCTTCTAAAACGTTAAACTACGCACTTGCTGGGGTTTAATGACGAAAGTCCACAATGATACAGTAGGGATTTACACCTCTCAAACATACATTTTATTTGATTATCGTGGAGAAAAACATACTGCAATTACAAAATAACTACGTAATTACCATTAAAAATTGTTATACACTAGGGTATCCATCAAAGTATGTTGGTCTACTTATACAAATAAACGTAAGCGCAACGAGCTTTTGCCTAGTGGACTCTCCAACTCTTCCTAAGCATTGAAGTATGGTCCTACAATAATCATACAATAAGCTAACAACAAGACCAAGTTTGTAACAAATCAAATCTTCTATATATATAATATTCACGTCAAACATTGTACCAGGATATAAAAAATATATATAAAACACTAAAATATACAACATGTAACTAAATTGTACCTGAAATAATGTTCTACACTGCAGGTACAAACGAAATACATCCTAATATTCCTATAATTGAATAAAATATCCATACCTTGCATCGAAGATGGAAACTGTACAGAGAACATACAAAACTGGATGAAATATACTAAAACGCACGAGTTGTAATAGAGCAAAAAGATCAATTCTCTACCTTACCCAAAACATACATTAAAAACCATGATGTACGAGAAAAAAAAGTTGCATGTAACCAACCAAACAACTAACGTGAAAATGTTGCCATGACATGTGACTGATTTACATAACTGAAACATATAGTAAACTATGTGGAATACTTCTACACGAAACCGCTATAGTATATAAAAATCTGATGAAATCATTCTCCAACTCAGTCCAGAACAGGGTTAAATTAAATTTTCATTAACTAAAGTAACCACGGCTTAATCGTAACAGAATGTCGTATATATACATAAAAAATAACAAAATGATGCAATAACTGACCATTCATGTCTGAAATATTGTGCTACATGGAAGATGTAAATCTAAAATATCCTAAAAAAGTCCCTTAACTGTATGAGATAACTATTCAAAATTCCGAAAACAATACAAATTCAACAAATATCAACCGATCATTACTAGGTATACATGACACAATATAATATCTTACAATAAATCCATATCGTTCAGCTTCTCTCGCTTTAGGGCATTCAACCGATACTCGTTGTACAAAAAATCGAGATATGACTACCCGAACAGTCTACATACGCTTGATAACGGTCCATTTGCAACATGCGGATACATGGTAACACCGATATGTCTGGTTCAAACTCGATAATGCGTTATGGGGTAGACAGAATCTCGTAGCAAAGCTACTGCATCCAAAGAAATTTATACATCAACCCGCCAACAACCAAACTATTTTACCATACTATTCCTATAGATATTATAAACATAGAAAATAAATAGATGGAAAACACAAAACGCTGCCCAAATCCAACCAACAGGCTTTAACCAAACGTCCAACCGCTAAGAACCCACCAACCAATCACTGAATGAGTCCATTATACCCCAACTAAATAAGAATACAAACATATATGTACAGATAAAATATATAGAATCATTAAACCAGACATATATATGTAATGATATAAACACTCAAACATAGCAATCATGCCCCGTAAATGATGTAAACAATTCAAATACCAGGTGAAAGCAATCTCACCTAATTTTCCAAAGTGCATTCAACTTTTTGCCTGGGGATCCCAACACCGTATTCCTCCAGAAATGTGTTATAACAATATTCCTACCTGCAACGGATATATATAAAATGAATAACAAATAGTAACCAAGTATACCCCAATACTGCCATCTAAAGAAGGAAAAACAAATATAAATACAATAAGCATTAACAATTGATATAAATTGAAATGTTAAAACGTTAACTTCCCCAATGTATGTTCGAGAGCGCGGGGCGAAAGCCTCCCGCCCCCCTTCCACCCCTTCGCGTCGCCCGTCTCGATTATCAGTGACTCCACCCACATCCGGTCCCGCCGCCTGACTCCGGCCAATCCCTGCGCCATCGCTGAAATGTTCTTTGCAAATTCCCGTAGGCCGGACAAAATCTGCATCATGTACCAACATCAGCTACTTTTCAACCACCTCCACTCGGTTCTTTAATGATAGTTCATGCGTCACTGAAACGGAAATTAGTGAAGGAATAAGATAGGAGTTAATCAGCGCTGGGGCAGGGGTTAGCCGGAGTCAGCGGCGGAATGTGGGCGGCGCGAAGGGTAGCGGAAGGTGAGCGGCACGAAGGAACGGTGGTGCCAATATATACGTACAGGTATTTGCATTTAAATGCTAGGCATACTGTATTGCGATTCCATTGCATTTCATGTTGCATATATGCATTTTCAATGCTGCTTCTCTGAATGTTTAGAGGTGTATTGAAAACATACATTAATAAGGTTATTTTTATTGATAAAAAATCTAACAGTTACATGATAATTTACATGTGATATTGAAGGTTAAAAACTTTATTATCATATGAATATAAGGTATGAATTCGCGTAATTTCATGGATTCTTGGGTATAAATTAGCTCAACTGAATGTAACGATCCAAAATTGGTTTGATCGACCGTGAACCTTTCATTTTTGTGTAAGATTTATCTTCTGGGGTCAGATATGCCGCATATCATACTTAATCAATGTCTATTAGGGTAGAATAGGGACTTGTATTTACCTTCTTTTACCGTTATAAGTTTTGATTGATTATCATATGAATATAAGTGTATCAGGTATGAATTCGCCTAATTTCATGGATGGTTGAGTATAAATTAGCTTAACTGGATGTAACGATCCAAAATATTGGTATGTTTCACCTCTCGACATTGGATTTGGGTCAGGCTCAAAGACAACTTATTTAATGTATAGTCTGTCCACATTACAGAACTTGTAATAATACCTAAACCGACCTCAATGGCCAAGTATCCATTTTTTCGATGAGACTGGGGACCTTTCGGTCGAATGTCAGTACCCTTGTGCTCTGTTCTTAGTTACTCTTGCAGTAACTCCTTCCCTCGTTTTCTCTGGCCTCGAGCTATCGCACACATAGAAAAGAGATACCAAACAAACAGGTGACTGAAAAATTATTTCAAATGGAAAAAGATCCCATAGTTATCTCATACAGTTGTAGGAATTTTAGGATATTTTAGGTTTGCATCGTCCACGTAGCACACTATTTCTGAAATAATTTGTCGGTTTTGGTATCTGATTTTGGTATCTGTTGGTATCTGATATGTGTATATGACATTCTGTTACAATTAAGCCGTGGTTACTTTAGTTAGAGAAGTGGTAATTTAACCCTGTTTTGGACTGAGTAGGAAAATAATTTCATAAGATTTTGTATATACTATAGCGTGTTTATGTAGAAGTATTCCACAACATTTACTATAGGTTTCACCGTATGTTGCTTGCATGTCCTGGTATCTTATTCACGTCAGTTGTTTGGCTGGTTACATGCTTTTTTTTTCTCGTTCGTCACGGTTTCAATGTATGTTTTGGGTAGGGTAGAGAATTGATCTTTTTGCTTTGTTATAACTCGAGAGTTTTAGTATGTGTCGTTCAGTTTTGTATGTTCACTGTACAGTTTACATCTTCGATGCAAGGTATTGGGTATTTAGTACAATATTGGAATATTACGATGTATTCGTTTGTATCTGCCCTGTAGAACACTATTTCAGGTATAATTTAGTTACAAGCTGTATATTTTTTATGTTTTACATATCTTCTCACATCCTGGCAATGTTTTACGTGGATTCTATAGGTATAGAAGATTCGATTTGTTACAAACTTGTTCTTGTTGTTAGCTCATTGTATGTTTATTGTAGGAACATACCTCAATGTTTAGGAAGAGTTAGAGAGTATCCTAGGCAAAAGCTCGTTGCGTTTACGTTTATTTGTATATGTGGACCGATTCACTATGACGGATACCATTGTGTATTACAATTTTGAATGTGAATTAGAGCAGAGTAGAGAATCTTATTTGGCTATTTGTACTGTTATTGTTATATAATTTTTCCTGTATATATCCATTGTGTCGACACCTGTGCCGACACAGTGAGGCTAGAGACAATGTATTTATGCATTGTGATGTAAATCCGTACCGCATCCGTACTGCATCTGTACTGCATATATGCATTGTGGTGTTAATCCGTACTGCAGATGAAAATCCGTACTGCATCTTTGTGAAATATCGTCAATTATCCCTGGCAAGCATATCGTTTAACGTTTTAGAAGACGATTTACTGGATGAATGGGTTCTGCTGTAGAGGTGGCTTACACTTTTTGGTGGTCATCTGGAGTTCATCCAAGGTCACTTGATTTTGTATGTTCTTGTGGATGTCGATTTTAAGTTCCGAGTGTTTGTTAGAGAGGTTACCCGACAAGCTGCAGATCGTTGTAGTGGTTTATTTAGGTCATTAGAGAACAGATGCCCAGATTTTCATGGCCACACTTTTTGAGACTCATGTCAGCCCCATTTTGACAACTGTACCTGTGCATAGATTCGTAGTTATTTCCAGAATGTGACTTTGCATTATAATAACCAACAATTTTGAAACAAAGTCAGATATACATTTAATTTAATTGTACAATTTTACACCTCTTATACTTGATACCCTTACATAACCCATTTGATAATTCAGTTTCCTTCAACTTTAGCATTTTTTTTTTCATTTGATACCTCCTCGGTATCACTATCACACGATTAAATATCACTGTTACCGGTAGCCACTTCACTTAAAGAAACCCTCGTTTTTCCACATATTTTCATTATATTCCATTTCGTCTAAGGTTTGGGTTTACACTCACCCATTTCACCCAATCTGTATACGTTTAACGTTTGAATGTTAGTGGCATCGCTCATTCTTTACTGCTCGCACCCTTTTGCGCACTGTCTATATCATTATTTTGGAAACACAGGTTCGGTTTATTATGTTCTATCAATACACCCATTGCATCCTTAGAGCTTGAATTTCCTCGTTCATTTTCAAGATTATTATATCCAATATAATGGTGTCCTTTGCGAGGACGCCAAAACCTGAACGCGGAGCTTGTTTTGCATAGTTTTATCTCCAAACTGCGAATAACACATACCCCTTCGCATTATCCTTTCTGTTAAAATATTTACATATCAAACTTGGCGACATCCTTCTACACCGAAACCACTCCGTTAACTAAATGAGTACAAATCTGTGTCAAATTTTACATATATATACGCTTACATGCACATACAGGGGCGTTAGCGTCACATTGTCGGCACCTGTGGCGGCACAATGCATATACAGGGTCGTTAGCGTCACTGTGTCGGCACATGTGACGACACAATGCATATATACAGGGTCGTTAGCCTCACTGTGCCAGCACGTTTGTCGACACGATGCATATATACAGGGTCATTCGCCTCACTATGTAGGCACATGTATCAACACAATGCATATATACAGGGTCGTTGGCGTCACGGTGTCGGCACACGTGTCGACGCATCAATGCATATATACAGGGTCGTTAGCCTCACTGTGTCTGTACATGTGGCGACACAATGCATATATACAGGGTCGTCAGCCTCACTGTGTCGGCAAATGTGTCAACACAATGCATATATACAGGGTCGTTAGCCTTACTGTGTCGGCACATGTGTCGACACAATGCATATATACAGGATCGTAAGCCTCACTGGGCCAGCACGGTTGTCGACACAATGCATAAATACAGGGTCATTTGCCTCACTATGTCGGCATATGTATCAACACAATGCATATATACAGGGTCGTTAGCGTCACAGTGTCGGCACACGTGTCGACACAATGCACAAATAGAGGGTCGTTAGCCTCACTGTATCGCCACATGTATCGACACAATGCATATATACAGGGTCGTTAGCCTCACTGTGTCGGAACCTGTGTCGACACAATGCATAAATAAAGGGGCAATAGTGTCACTGTGTCGGCACATGTGTCGACACCATGAAGGCATTTACACACATTTTGTGCAAGAGGGTTGCCATACACTGTCAGATGCATTAATACCGAGGCAACCTAACCTAACCTAACCAACTTAATCATGAATTATATGTCATCGTTCGAGATTTCCTGCTCACATATGATACTTATTCATCGATTAATGATATATTCATATCAAATTCCTCAACATGGCTCTTGTTTTCGGAGCTTTTTTTTTAATATCACACACAATGTAGACACATGCACACATTTGTATGCATATACAGGGTCGGTTAACATCTGTAGCATTTTTCCGTTAGAACAACATCCCATGCTTTAGTTACAAGATATTTAGTGTGGATCAGCTTCACGGCATGTTAGGTTGATAAATCAAATCACCCTAACCTATCCTAACCTATTCTTTCCAGGAATAATGTATTATCGATCGACTTTTCATACTTACATATGATTTTTTTAGTGTTTTAGGATTATTGCGTAACAAATATCTCCACTTGACTCCACATTTTGATCTATCCTTTGCAGTTTTGATTCACACTTCCAATTTTGATCTTGTAAATTTCATCCATGATTTCATAGGTAATTTCATCGTTGTTTGATTGTTATAGTTAATTTTTAATATGATTATTGATCTCGATTTGACATGAGTTACATGACTTAAAGAAAATACTAACAAAATTTAAAATTACAAACTATTTCAACATTCAAAATTTTAATAGATTTTCACATTTTTCGACGCCTGGACAAAGCCAAGTGTGTCTATTGAAGTGATAACTTGGCTGCTATAGGAAGATCCGAGCGTCGAAAAAATTTGAAATTTTAATGAAATTTTGAATTTTGAAATTGTATCGAATATCAAATTGTGTTATCCTTTATTTACTCATGTACACGTACATACGCTTCAACATACTCATGCACACAAGTAAACACCCCTATACACGTACATACATACATACATACATACATACACAGACGATGACCATGGCGAGGGATGATAGGCCTAATGTTCTACAAAAAAAACATGCAATCGCAATATAATAGTTAGCTGCATGCTGAGATTGGAGTCAGTGTTATGTTGAGTGTAGGTGTAGCAGGACAGCTCTTCCTCAAATAGACAATAATGAATGTTCACGTGGCAAAAATTAAATGACATGTTTTGGAAGAAGAAATCTCCGAAGATGATTGATATGAGTCGGATCAAACAAATATTGACTAGTGTTGAAACTATCAGTTATCTCAAAATAGGTATAATAAGAATTTAAAATAGTGGGAGATTACAATCATATATGGATGAAGGAAAAAGGAAGTCGACTTGTGGTAACTAATGTCGACGGGTTACAGTCGTGTGTAACAAAGTTCAGGGGAAATAAGAGAGCAAATCTTGAAATTGTATGATCCAAGTGGAAAACCATCATCATGACTGTAATAAAGCTGAGGTAGTTGGAAACCGATTTTACCTAAGAACAAAAGAAAACCTGGAACGTATTCAACAATTCCTCAATGATGAAGATCAGAATGACTTTGAATTGGAGAAGTTTCGAATAATTAAGGCTCAAGAAGAAGAAGCTCTACATTTGTGGACTCACGGAAACGAACAGCCTTCGGTATTCGCATAAAAGATATGCTGGAGTATATGAAGGATTTTGAGAAAAAAATGAAACATCGTGGTGGTAGATATGGTAGGATGTACGAACCATGCAGTTACAAATCAAAAGAATGAGTTAGAAAGTACTGATGAATCCAGCAAGATTAGCAATTAATACTAATATTACAGTAATAAGCCATGTCAATCCTTAATCAAATGATTATGTTGTCCTAAAACTCGAAGGTTAAGCAATGAATTGCATACATCGTGTCAATCGGAGATAACATCGAATTGTCGAAATCAGTGGGAAATATGCTTCACGCATTGTCATAAACCTATCATGGGGTGGAAGTTCTAGATACGTTACAGATTGGTAAGATAGAAAATCAAAGTCCGATCAGATCTTGCTCAGTCAAGATTGTGATTCTGTTGCGAAAGGATGGGGAATTGCTTGAGTCGTCCTTTGTTCGGAAGTAATGAAGTAACGGGGGCTTATAATCTAAGCAAAAAAGAAATACAATTTGATACATTTAAATCCACGAGTAATGTGTGGCGACATCTGAAACGAAGTCATCGTCAAGAAAATGAAAATGATAGGAACGAAAAGGCAAATCAACAGTGCAAGTCGTCAAAAGATGTAGTGTCAGGAGAAATTGAAGTAAATGTGGTAGACATAGTATGAGCCGAAGTGGTCGTTTGTGTGAACTGGCTACAAATATGAAATACTTGTAACATTTAAACCATCCAAGATTGAAAATCTGGCGTCTCTGCTAACTAATATGGGTCTAGAGTGACCACGGAATAGAAAGAGTGAGGTGAAAGTTTCATAAAGAACTGTGTGGAGGGGTTCATATGTATATATCGATGACTGAAAACCGTACATAAGGTTAGGTTAGGTTAGGTTAGGATAGGTTTTTTGATGGGTGAATAACATTTAAAAGTGATGTGGAATTGTGTCAAATCAAAATCAAGAATCATATGAAAAATAGTCATAACAATCAAACAACGATGAAATACCCTATGAAATAATGGATGAAATTTACTAGATCAAAATTGGAGGTGTGAATCAAAACTGCAAAGGACAGATCAAAATGTGGAGTCAGGTGGATATATTTGTTACGCATTAATCCTAAAACACTGAAAAAACATATGCAAGCATGAAAAGTCGATCGATAATACATTATTCCTGGATAGAATAGGTTAGGTTAGGATAGGGTGATTATATCCATCAACCTAACATGCCGTGACGCTGATCCACACTAAATATCTATTATCAATAGTAAGGGATGTTGTTCAAATGAAAAAAATGCTACAGATGTTACCCGCCCCTGTAAATGCATATGAATGTGTATATGTGTCTACATTGTGTGTGATATGGAAAAAACTACGAAGAAAAGAGCCGTGTGGAGGGATTTGATATGAAGATATCATAAATCGATGAATAAGTATCATACGTAAGCAGAAAATTTCGAACGATGACCTTTAATTCTTGGTTAAGTTGGTTAGGTCAGGTTAGGTTGCCTAGGTATTAATGCATCTAGCAGTGTATAGTAACCCTTTCGCACAAAATGTGTGTAAGTGCCTACATAATGTCGACACATGTGCTGACACAGTGTCACTAACGACCCTGTATGTATGCATTGTGTCGACACATGTTCCGACTCAGTGAGGTTAACGACCCTGTATATATGCATTTTGTCGACACATGTACCGACACAATGAGGCCAACAACCCTGTATAAATGCATTGTGTCGACACATGTTCCGACACAGTGAGACTAACAACCCTGTATATATGCATTGTGTCGACACATGTACCGGCACAATGAGGCCAACAACCCTGTATAAATGCATTGTGTCGACATATGCTCCGACACAGTGAGACTAACAACCCTGTATATATGAATTGTGTCGACAAGTGTGCCGACACAGTGGGACTAACGACCCTGTATATATGCATTGTGTCGACACATGTGCCGACACAGCGAGGCTAACGACCCTGTATATATGCACGGTGCCGACACATTGAGACTAACGACCCTGTATATATGCATTGTGTCGACACATGTGCCGATACAGCGAGGCTAACGACCCTGTATATATGCACGGTGCCGACACATGTGCCGACCCAGTGAGGCTAACGACCCTGTATATATGCACGGTGTCGACACATGTGCCGGTACAGCGAGGCTAACGACCCTGTATATATGCACGGTGCCGACACATGTGCCGACCCAGTGAGGCCAACGACCCTGTATATACGCATTGTGTCGACACATGTGCCGGTACAGCGAGGCTAACGACCCTGTATATATGCACGGTGCCGACACATGTGCCGACCCAGTGAGGCTAACGACCCTGTATATATGCACGGTGCCGACACGTATGCCGACAGTGTGACTCTGACGCCCCTGTCTATGCATATAAAAATATTTATAAAATTAGACTCAGATTTGTACTCATTCAGTGAACGGAGTGCTTTCGGTGTAGAAGGATGTCATCAAATTTGATATGCGTGGGTATGTGTTATTTGCAGTGAGGAGATAAAATTATGCCATTCAAGCTCCGCGTTTGGGTTTTGGCGTCATCGCAATGGACACCATTATATTGGATATGATAATCTTAGAAATGAACGAGGAAATTCAAGCTCACAGGTTGCAACGGGAGTTTGATAGAACATAATAAACCGGAAATGGGTTTCCAAAATGATTATATAGACAGTGCTCAACAGAGCGCGAGCAGTAAAGAAAGAGCGATGCCACTAATATCCAAACGTAGAACGTATAAAGATTGACTGGAGTGGGGGGGAGTACACACAAGCCTTAGACGAAACGAAATATAATGAAAATATGGGGAAAAATGTGGGTTTCTTCAAGTGGAATAGCTACCCGTGACAGTGATATTGAAAAGTGTGACAGTGATACCAAGGAGATGTCATGTGAAGAAAAATCTGCTAAAAATGAAGGAAACCAAATTAGCAAATGGGGTAATGAAAGGGTATCAAGTATTAGAAGAGTAAAATTGTACAGTAAAATGAAACTTATATCTGACTTTGTTTCAAAATTGCTGGTAGTAAAATATGCAAAGTCACATCCTGGACATAAACAAGAATGTATACACAAGTACAGGTGTCAAAATGGGGCTGACATGAGTCTCAAAGAGTGTGGCCACGAAAATCTGGGCATCTGTTCACTGATGACCTAAGTAAACCACTACAACGATCAGCAGCTTGTTGGGTAACCTCCTTATCAAACACACGGAACTTAAAACCGACATCCACAAGAACTTACAAAATCACGTTGAACATGGGTGAACTCCAAATGACCACCAAAAAGTGTAAGTCGCTTCTACACCAGGACCATCCATCCAGTAAATCGTCTTCTAAAACGGTAAACAATACTCTTACTAGGGATCAATTGCGGAATTCCACAAAGATGCAGTATGGATTTACATCCCTTAAACATACATTCCTATGATTATCGTGGAAAAAATATTCAACAGTAACTATAGAAATAGCCAAATAAGATTCTCTACTCTGCTCTAATTCACATTAAAAATTGTAATACGCAATGGTATCCATCATAGTGAATCGGTTTACTTATACAAATGAACTTAAACGCAACGAGCTTTTGCCTAGAGTAATCTCTAACTCCTCCTAAACATTAAAGTAAGTTCCTACAATAAACATACAATAAACTAACAACAAGACCAAGTTTGTAACAATCAAATTGTCTATTTCTATAATATCCACGTCAAACATTGACAGGATGTAATAAGATATATGAAACATTAAAAATATACAACTTCTACCTAAATTTTATATGAAATAATGTTCTACATTGCAGATACAAACGTAATATGTCCTAATATTCCGAAATTGTATAAAATACCCAATACCTTGCATCGAAGATGTAAACTGTACACTGAACTTACAAAACTGAAATACACATACTAAAACTCTCGAGATATAACAAAGCAAGAAGATCAATTCTCTACCCTACCCAAAACATACATTAAAACCGTGTTCGAACGAGAAAAGAAAGCATGTAACCAGCCAAACAACTTACGTGAATAAAATACCAGGACATGCGAGCAACATACGCTGAAACCTATAGTAAATTGGGTGAAATACTTTCACACGACAAGCTATAGTACATACAAAATCTTACGATATTATTCTACTACTCAGTCCATATCAGGGTTAATTTAACACTTGTTTAACTAAAGTAACCACGGCTTAATCGAAACAGAATGTCAAATATACATATCAAATACCAAAATCGTGCAATAACCGACCAATTAAGTCAGAAATGGTGTGCTACCTGAACGATGCAAACCTAAAATATCCTAAAATTCCTATAACTGTATGAGATAACTATGGAATCTTTCTCCTTTTGGAAGAATGTTTTAGTCACCTGTTTGTTTTGTATCTTTTTCCTATGTGTGCGATAGCTCGAGGCCAGAGAAAACGAGGGAAGGAGTTACTGCTAGAGTAACTAAGAACACAGCGATAGGGTACTGACATTCGACCGAAAGGTCCCCAGTCACATCGAAAAAACGGATACTTGTCCATTGAGATCGGCTTAGGTATTATTACAAGTTCTGTAATGTGAACAGACTATACATTAAATAAGTTGTCTTTGAACCGGACCCAAATCCAATGTCGAGAGGTAAAACATACCAAGATTTTGTATCGTTACATTCAGTTAAGCAACTTCATACCCAACAATCCATGAAATTAAGCAAATTCATACCTGATAGACTTATATTCATTGAATAATCAAGGTCTTAGCCTACAATACTGCATGTAAATTATTATGTAACTGTTAGATTTATTATCAATAAAAATACCCCATAAATGAATGTTATCAAAATTCTCCTAAGCATTCAGAGGAGCAGCATTGAAATGCATTTATGCAACATGACATGCAATGGAATTGCAATACAGTATGCCAAGCATTGAAATGCAAATACCCAGATATAAATGTATATATATAACCTATTAACAAACTATTAACAGATATAACATAATAACTAACGAATAATCCGAATGAGTCACATCTGTTCCTTCGTGCTTTTCACCTTCCGCTACCCCCCGCGAAGCCCACCTCCCGCCGATGAATCCGGCCAACCCCTGCTCCACCGCTAATTAACCCCTATCTTATTACTTCACTAATTTACGTTTCATTGACTTATTAACTACTTCTAAACACCGTAGCTCGTTCCTCGAAACACAGTTGCTCGTTCCTCCCTTTACCTCTACACGTCCCTCCATCCACTTTTTCCCCTCAAATATGCTCGCCGATCCAACTACTTGTATTCGTACTTCCAGACACCTTTTCTCGTACGTCCAACCACCTCTGCTCGACCCTTCAACTATCTCTCCTCGTCTCTCCAACCATCTCTGCTCGTCCCTCTATCTTCCGCTTCTTGACCCTGCAACCAATGCTGCTCGTCCCTACAACCTCGGCTGCTCGTTCCTCCAATCACCAATGCTCGTTCCTCCAACTACCCATGCTCGTCCCTCCAATTACCTCTGATCGTCCCTCCAACTATCTCTGTGCGTCCTTCTAACCACTTCAGTGGGATTGGACAAACTGATACCCGTAAATTAGTCTGAGAAAATCATGAACACTAACCACATAGAAATGAACTTTATGGACAGCTGATTTTCCCATCAGCCAGACGTAATTTGAGGATAGGCTCTACATTTAAGTGAATCGAATGTACGAGAGTTTGTTGTTAACCCATCGTGACGATGCCGTATGTGGCGATATTGAGTGATGTTCACGTGTCTGACATTTCAAAATGAAATCGTGAATTCTGCTGATTAATTCAATGAAATTCGTTCATGTGTCCCTGATCATGTTCTACTAGATTTGTATTTTAATCTAATTCGAACCGTACCCTACTCAATCAAGCTTATCTTCTCGTTACGCTCCTTATCCTACTAAATCAGTATTATATTCTAATTACGCACCTTATCCTACGAAATCAATATTATATTCTCGTTACACACCATTCGATTTTGATTCAAAAGAAAAGTTTGTGAATTATTACAAGTCAAAGTTACCTAGCTCATACAATTTTAAATTACGTGACATTCACGTTTATTTGCTTGCACATCATGCATGTGAGATAAATACTCTTAGCCTCGTGCTTACCTGGGTTACCTCAAAGGAAACAAAAATCATTTTGTGTTTATTTCCCAGCGTTTGTGTCTCGGACAGCAATTATTTGCTCTAGATGCGGCACAAATGATGTGGAACCACCGACGACCTACCAATTTATCTCAAGGAATGCGCGTTGACCTCTAACAAAACGAATAAAACGCTGATATGTTGATTCACGCGATCACGAATCAAATATTTGTCCGCCATTTCTCTCATCAACTCAAGCTATTCACTCCCATTCTGAAAATGAAAAAGTGGTTTCACATTATTCCTGAATGTTTTCGATACTTCCTGAAATTTTCAATTACAATACCCTTCTTCCTATCAAACTCCCTTCCAATCTACCCCGCTGCTACCAAGCCACTTCCTATTTTAATCAAACCTGCTGGCCATCTCACTCACCTCCTTTATCTAACACCCATGCTTTCTAAGCCCCTTTCCAATCTAAACCCCTTCCTATCAAAAACAACAGTTTATATGTATTCCCCCTTCACATCTAACCCCTTTTCCTATCTCGCCCTCTTCCTATCTAGCCCCCCTACCTGTCTAACCCTCTTCCTACACCTCCATTACTCCACCCCCTTCTGCTCATGCCTCCAACCACCTCAACTCATCCCACCAACCACCATTATTTGTCCCTAAACCTTCATCTACTTGCTCCTCCAACCGCATCTGCACGTCTCTTCAACCACCTCAACTCGTCTCTAAAACCTCCTCTGCTCGTCCTACAAGCCACTTATACTGGTCCCTCCATCAGGCGCTGCTCGTCCCTTCACTCCTATTACTTTTGCATTGAGTTTCCTTCTCGATTTCTCGTAGATAACAAAATCTGTTGCATTCACAGAGAACAGTTTTGTTGGCCCAACAATAATTTGTTTGTCGTAACAAAATCGAATTGTCACTTGAGGGCTAACAAAATAGTTTTGTTACAGTAGCATTGCTATTTTGTTGTGGTAAATTGTTCTCACAACAAAATGTATTCTTAACCCAACAAAATATATTTTGTTGCAGTGTTTGTTAGATGAAATAATTTCGTTGCGACAACCATTTATTTTGTTGCATCAGCAATTGTTTAGCTGTGGCAGCAAATTGTCTTGTTGAGACAACAACTCATTTTGTTGCAATATCGATAAAGTTTTGCTGCCAAAACAATATACATTTCGTTGTGAACGTCGCATCAGATGTGTTGCTGACAATTCGACCACGCACATCCTTCTATATAT
>SDVV010002826.1:0-22291 GCA_016164225.1 Gammarus roeselii
AAAACACATTGATTAATCAAACCATGAATATTCTAACTTCTTCCTGGAATATTTGACTAGTTGTTTTTGCGTAGGTTGACATGGAATTCTCTCCTAACAACAATGTGCTCTGGAACAACATTAAATCATCGAATATAACATCACTGTTGAATCGTGATGTCCTGAGACCGATGTAGTTCACTTGATGTAACTTCATATAATACAAATATGAATAATATCATGCTTCACCTAGTAATCATCTTCATTTTCATATTTAACTTCCATGTGATGGCTATCTCATATATGTGCAGAGGTCACATATATTCTTCTTCACATTAAACCTGTAACCAACACCCGTATAAATGAACAGTGAATTCTTCATTGGAGAAACTTTAGTCCGTAACCAAGCTTTGGTCGGCCGTCGCATGCAAGAGAGTCCAGATCGGCAACCACTCGGCCTTACAACACTGCACAAGTTGGGATCCAATACTTCGTGGGTATTGTACTGGTTTAGGTTTGACTGCTGATATGTTTCCTCCAACATCTAGAGCACGGTGCTAGTGTTGTAACAGAGATGGCATAGAATTTGGTAGTCAATCCTGAAAACAAACACAATACCTCCGAAGGTCTGGTCACCAACTGGCTGAATGGTCTAGTGGTTGGCTTGCCGGATACGTAACCATAGGTCGCGCGATCAAACCTTGGTTACGGAGTAAAGTTTTTCCAATGAAAAATTCACTGTGGCGAAGTATGCCAGTATGTACACGTGTGTTATATTATTTTTCCATGTGAGCAGCTTGCTCGATAAACTGGCAAAGCAGTCTTGCCGATTAATTCAGTCTTCTCGACTAATTCAGTCTTCTCGACTAATTCAGTCTTCTCGACTAATTCAGTCTTTTCGACCAATTCAGTCTTCTCGACTAACTCGTCAAGCTGATTGAATAGAGGAATTTGCGTCAATCGACCGTTAAATACGCACAAGCCAAATTATTTCATTCTGATATACTATGTTATTGATTCAATACGGTTAATGCTTTTTCAGTGGGCACAATCGGACAACTTAATGAAAAAACAGTTGAACTAACTTTATGTACGAATAGTTGGATTAACTTTATGTACGAAGATTAGGACTAACTTTATGTACGAACAGTTAGCTAACTTTATGAACGAACATTTGGGCTAATTTTATGTACGAACAGTTGGGCAAACTTAATGTACAAGCAGTTAGATCAATTTAATCTGTGCGAACAGTTGGACTAACATCATTTGTGCGAACAGTTGGACTAACTTTATCTGAAAGAACAGTTGGACTAATATTATCTGTGTGAACAGTTGGATTAATATTATCTGTGTGAACAGTTGGACTAACTTTATGTGCAAGCAGTTGGGCTAACTATATGTACGAAAAGTTGGGCTAACTTTATGTACAAAAAGTTGGGCTAACTTTATGTACGAAAAGTTGGGCCAACTTTATGTACAATCAGTTGGATCAACTTTATCTGTTTTAACAGTTGGACTAATATTATTTGTGCGAACAGTTGGACTAACTTCATCTTTACAAACAGTTGAACTAACTTTATCTATCTGCGTGAACAGTTGAACTAACTTTATCTATGCGAGTTATCCAATTGTTCAAACAGAAAAAGGTTGTCCAACAGTTCGCACAGATAATGCGTAATCCGTTCGAAATCAATAACAAGGGGAATCCGCATTAGATAAATTTGCTTGCGAGTATATGCTTGATTGACAATAATTCTTCTACTCAATCGGCTAAACGTATTAGTCGAGAAGAAAATAATTATTAGTAATAAATCATTATGAAAGCTGACTGGTAAGGTTGAGGGAATAAATCTTCCTCTTATTAGCTCGAGGTTTAGTTATTTTTCCACTGCCAAGTGGTTACATGGAATCTTTCGAACAGAAAAGACTCCATTATGGTCGTTATTGAATGTTAAGATTTAAGTACATTTTATACGAGAGAGTGTGAGCACAATTGTTAGCTCTTAGCCAAGCAGTGTCATGCCGTGGTCTGGTATACGCCCATGCATTATTTTGAAGTTCTCTGCTATTTCAAGGTATAACCTTCTAAGAAATTTGTAGAAGATACAGAAAGTGAAGGTAAAAGCTTGATTTTAGTTGAAGGAAACCGAATTCTGGAACAAAACGCCGTGGCCTTCAGCAAATGAAGTTGTTCATTAATTTGAGTCACAAAGCGAAGAAGGCCGTGGCATTTTTACGTGCAGCTCTTATATTGGACGCGATGAGCGTGAACTGGGAAAAGTACGCTCTCATGTTAGACGCGATGAGCGTGAACTGGGAAAAGTACAGCTCTCATGTTAGACGCGATGAGCGTGAACTGGGAAAAGTACAGTTCTCATATTAGACGCGATGAGCGTGAACTGGGAAAGGTACAGCTCTCATGTTAGACGCGATGAGCGTGAACTGTGAAAAGTGCAGCTCTCATGTTAGACGCGATGAGCGTGAGCTGGGAAAAGTACAGCCCTCATATTAGACGGGACAAGCGTGAACTGGGAAAAGTACAGCTCTCATATTAGACGCGATGAGCGTGAACTGGGAAAAGTACGGCTCTCATGATAGACGCGAAGGGCGTGAACTGGGAAATATGATAATTAGTTTCAAGGTCAAACATGGAATTCAAATTAACTAATGTCGGGGTATGTTTAAATGATGCTCTGCCTATGGTGTTCTTCTTTCGTTTGGGCAACAAAACGTCCAAATTCATGTGTTTGTGACGACGCCTTGGCATTTTGAATGTTACCACGGAGGTGGCACAGACGGACGGATGCAAACAGCGACAACAACAGACTTTTGGACCTAGACGGCCAGGAGCTAACAAAAATCTGCGTGAACAGTCGGACTAACTTTATCTGTAGGAATAGTAGAACTAAATTTTATCAAGGGGAACAGTTATACTAACTTGGTCTATGCGAACTGACAGACTAACTTTTTCTGTACGAACAGTCGGACTAACTTTATCCGTGTGAACAGTCGACTGACTTTATCAGGGCGAACTGTTGGACTCACTATATCTGTACTCACAGTCGAACTTATTTTATCTGTACGAACAGTCGAACTAACTATATTACAGCGAACAGTCGGATTAACTATATCAGGGCGAACAGTCGGATTAACTATATTATTGTGGACAGTCGGACTAGCTTCATCATAGGGAACAGTCGGACTAACTTCATTAGTGCAAATCGTCCGACTACTAGATGACTAACTTGATCATTGCGAACAGTCGGACTAACTTTATTAGAGCGAAGAGTCGGATTAAATTTGTTGAGGTAATCTGCAAGGACTAACCGTTCTTCTGCGCTTTCTCGAAAAGGTAAATATCTACATAGTACAGTTTCATTTCTTGAAAATCCCCGCGGCATCCAATTTCTCCTCACTGACCTAGATTCTCCTTCTCCTCAGTGACATAGATTCTCCTCCTCAGACTCAGACTATCTTACTTCACATGAAAGTCAAGATGTTCCAAGTAAAGTTAAGAATCATCTTAATCTAGTCCCCGGTCCCAGCATACCCTCTTCATGATAACCCAAGCAGACATTTCTCATCCATTCCACTCTCCTCTTGCGTGAGGGGATTTTGCAATTCACTCTTCTCTTAAAGTCCGTTTTTTTCTGGCAATCCCATCTTCTCCTACAATCACCTCTTCTGTTGCAATCACCTCTTTCTGATGTAATTCCTTCTATTCATACAATACCCTCTTTTCAAACTATCCCCTCTTCTCATGCTATCCCCTTTTCTAATTGCAATCCCATCTCCTGTCGAGGTCTCCTCTTTTAATGCAATCCCTCATCTCCTGCAACCTCTCTTCTCCTGCAATCCCCCCTCTCCTGCAATCTCTCTTTTCGTACAATTACTAAACTCTTTCAATAGCCACTCCTCTCTTGCAATTACTCCCCTTGTAACCAAACACCTCTTCTTGACACACCCCTCTTCAAATGGTTCATCAGCTATGATCACTCCCTTCATCTCGCCACCCATCCCTGTTCAATGTGATATCGGGGCTTCCAATTTATAACAACTGTTCCCTGTGACCATCATCCCCTTGAAGCAAATCTTTGCAAGCATTTTTCGTCAACCAAAACACCCCAATCCAAGAAATCGACAGCACAAGACATATAGACAAACCCCTCCCATTACCCAAAATACCTACAAACTCACGTGAGGAAACACCACGAGAGAAACAAAGTGGAACACAACCGAATCACAACAGGACAGCTAAACTAAACCAAACTGGTCATAGATCTAGAGCAGGAACCCACGATAAACTTACGGACACCTACAGAAAGACCGACCCGTTGGGGAAGCAACAACTCCCAACGGAGATTAAAAGACCTTTCAACCAAAAAAACGACCTAACTCGAAGAGAAACGCGGACAACCTCTATTTTCGTAACATGTCATGCATCGAACAAAGGACCCACAGGTAGCTTTATCCTCACTGCAACTGTCAACCTGGAAACAGATACGAAGCGCTCGAATAAATCTGCGGACAAAACATTCCGCTCCAGCCAAATCTAAATGAACTCAGAAACATCCTGTTCGGCTTCTCAATGGTGCGGGGACTTAGAACTCAGTTCACATGACTGAATCCCCTGAACCGGATTCCGCAATCGATCTGGACGCTGGCCTCACCCCCATTAACAGAGCTGTGTCAATCATCACTTATAACGCAGCTAGCTATAGGGGACGATCACTTCTTATGAAAGGGTCGAACTGGACCCACCAAGCTCTTGATGCCAAACTCAGCAGCCCTGATAAAAAATGTAGAGAAGAGCAGCCCAGAGACATTGTCGCCGGCCTTCTCCCGTCTCGACTTCACCAGCGAAGCACACTGCAACCCCCACCCAGCCTTTTGTTTTCCCACATTATCTCGTTGGGTATTTCTAATGGGTACTGAAAGGTTGATTACAGTGGCACAGTATAATGAAGAACGCCGAGTGGCAACCGCATGCAGGCGCAACAGAAAAGAGTTGTCCAACCACCTATCAGCAAACCAAAAAGAGCTTATATCGGTCCGCTCACCATAGACCAAGGAAACTTGACTACTTCAAATTCGGAAATGGCCGAAGTGCTAAATGAACAACTTTTTTGCGTGTTCACCAAAGACAATGATGATGCAATTCTGGAACCTCTCATTACATACTAGGAGATGCATTCTCTGCAAGATATTCGATGCACTACCTCAAAAACAATAGTAAAAATCAACCCTCAAAGCCAACAAATCTGCATGTCCCGACGGTTCCCTCACGAGAGTAATCAAGGCTGTCTCAACTGAAATACCCCTCATTTCCTAGTGGCTTTCAACTGGTTACTCCAATAGGAAACCGTTTCCGATAACATTAGGGTAGCTGACGTCACCCCCCATCCACGAGAAAGAACCAAAAACATCACTGGAAACTACAGACCATTATCTTAACCTCACGTGTGGGCAAAATCTTGCAGTCGGTTTCTCCTCAAAATCTCAATCTACAACAACTCGAGAGCTATTGATATTATGTACCTTGACTTCAAAAAGACATTTATCAAGGTCAATCTCTTGAGACTCATCAAGAAACAGTTTATTACAACAAGATTGTACAGTTTGCTCGTTATGAGTCGTGTGTAGAACTTCGGAATGGATACAGCACTAGCTTCCAGGCATGAGCGATGGAAGCTCATCGTGGTCTTTGTCAAAAGCGGGATCCCACATGAATAAGCTTTCGTCACACTCCTGTTTCTCATCTACATCAATGACCTAGACACAGGCTAACGACACCAAACTAGGAGTGAACACAGCGAACCCCACAGCTATTGAGTCTCTGTAACAATCTTGGCAGAATTGGGATTGGTCGCAGGCATGGCAGATGCCGTTCAACGTGGAAAAGTTAGAGCTATGCAAATCTGTCGAGCGAACGGATCTGCGAATAACTCCTTGATGGGTAACCAGGTCCTGACAATAAACCTAGAAAAAAAAACTGGAAGTCTATATCAGTTTGGACCTTGAGTTCTCGAGGCAATACATAGAAGTAGAGAAGAAGACAAACAAGGTCCCCTGTTACAGAGGGAGACAGTTCAAGTGCAGAGACCTGGAAATTATCCGGACCGTGTACGACACCCAAGTCAGACCACAACTTGGATATGCAGTTCAGCTCTGGTCATCCACTCCCGTTCAAAAAAAAATAAGGTATGAAGAAGTTGATGATATGAACACCAAAATTATCCCTACCCTCAGGCACAAAAGGTACAAGAGAAGACGAAGAAAACTCAAACACATCACCCTAGAAAAACGTTGACCTAAAGGAAAACTCATTGAACCATCAAAATCGTTATCGGTTTAAATTCAGTTACCACAAGAACCTCTTCATGCTGAACGACAACCCTACCAGCAATCACGAGATGAAACTCCAACCGAGAAGCTTTAACAGCCGATCCGGCGGACACTTCCTGACCTACAGAATCTGCAACGTCTGTCACAGATTCCTGCCAAGTGTGATCGCCAGCGGCCCAGTGGATGCGTTCAAGCCTTGACTGGACCGGACTCTCTCTGATTTAAACTGCCAGCCACAAATCTAGAGAAGGTGCATACTACAATGAAGTAAACCGAGCTGTAACTATCGCCGCTAAAACTAGCGGCGCTATTTAGCGCCGCTATTTTCTTCTATCGGAACCACAAACGCCGCCATATTTTGAAATCACTTGTGAGTTTACGAACGCCGCTAGTTTTTAGCGCGTTTTACGCCCTAGTCGCTAGCGCTATTTTTAAAATGTAACAAAAATGGTAAATTCTAACACTATGGCGCAAACGACGGGTTCAGAACGCGTTCGAACGCGAAGTGAGAACATCAACATCATCTCTCGCATGATAGCGGTATGAGACGTGTTTGAACGCGGTGAAGTTCGACCGTTGCCAAATCGTTGCACGTTGGCATGTGGCTGCAGGTAGCAGCTACGCATCGGTAAAAATGTGTTCATAGTATTATGAGCGATGAATTTGACAACAACAATATCTATTCAGGGCGTAGATTGATGTACAGCTAGGAATTCGACTCGTAAAATAACTGACATGAGCCTGATTGATTCTGCCTTACATTAAAACTAGCCTAGAAGCGCAAGCGGTGCTATTTGTGTAAGTCACTAGCGGTAGCAGTAGCGCTACATATTTTCACCATTAGCGGTAGCGGCGCTGGAGGACTGATAGGACAGGATGAGAGCGGCCTTGTTGGACACGGCAGGCAAACAGGGCTTGCCCTGTTGACCCCCGTATCACCTCGTCCGCACCTAGATTTGTCGCTGCATCTAACACGTCAAAAGTTTGCCAAACTCGACGACGTTGAGAAACAGGGCGCACCCGCTACAGTCCCAGAACTATACATTCATAGCTCTGACCCCTACACTCAGTGAGCTATACCCACTACATGATGAGTAAAATCATGTAGATCAGAACTAGATCAGGGAATTATTCGATTGGGCTAACAATGCTTGCCCTCTGCAGATATAATGAACTCCGACGACAATACTAGTATCTTTGATCTGGTAAAATTCAGAAGAGACGTTTTTTCTACCCTCCTGAGAGAGAATGTGCCATACCCATGGGAAGAGAGACCAAGCCGTATCGCTTCAGGACACAGCGAACCAAGCACCTACAATGAGACACACAGAGCCCTAGCACAGCCCTAATCCTCCGGTGCCCGTTAGGCGCTCTCGTCACAGTTTCCCCACCCTCATAGCGATAGAGTGGGGGGAGCTCTCGTCACAGTTTCCCCACCCTCATAGCAATAGAGTGGGGGGAGCTCTCGTCACAGTTTCCCCACCCTCATAGCAATAGAGTGGGGGGAGCTCTCGTCACAGTTTTCCCACCCTCATAGCAATAGAGTGGGGGGAGACAGAAACGCCGAATGAGTTATAGAAGCACGGAATGCTTTGCAGCACCCAAGCAGCATGCAGGATTAGGTGACCGTTGAGAGGTTACACACAGTAAGTCCCGCTGGAGGATTCCGGAAGATTCCCTTTATCGTAAGCTACAAGGATGGGCAAAGTTACTTCTTTGGATCTCTTATTCCTTATAACTCCTTGTGACACATCTCTCTCTCTCTCTGCTCTTTTCACTATCCCTCCAATTTGAATCTCTCTGCAATTTGTATCACCCTCAAATTATTTTCCCCCCTATTATTTATCACTGCTATATCAATCAGTTCCCTATTTCACACACTCTCCTATTTAATCAGTTTCTTATTTCAATCCCTCTCCAATTTCCATCACTCTCTTATTTTCATCACTCACATCATCATCATCATCATCACTCTCCCATTGTCATCGCTCTTATTTTCATCACAATCCTACTTTGATATATCTGCTATTGTCATCACTCTTCTTGTTATTCACCCTCTTACTATCATCGTTCTCTCACTATCGTCACTCGCTTATTTTCATCGCTCATATATTTACATCACTCTCTAATTTCCATCGCCCTTCTGTTTACATCACTCTCATATTTCCATCAGTTATTTTCAGCACTCTCGTATTTTCAACTCTCTCCTGTTTTCATTTATTCCTATCTGCATCACTCCTATTTTTTTAACTCTTATTTTCATTACTCATATTTCCATCCCCCTTAATTTCATCACATAATTATTTGTAGCCCTCTCCTATTTTCAATATTGTCTTGTTTTCGCCACTTCCTTGTTTTCATCAATATCCAATTTTCCACACTCACATGTTGTCATCCATCTCCTTATATCCCTTTCCTAACATCCTTCTCCTATTTGCATCCCTCTCCATTTTCATCACTCTACTGTTTCATCACTTCTGTTGCATCACTCTTATGTTTCATCACTCTTCTGTTTCATTGCTTTCCTGTTTCTATCCCTCTGTTATTGACATCACTGTGTTATTTACATCGATTAGATATTTCCTTCACTCATCACTTTCCCATTTTTATTTTTCCTTCATTTGCATTGCTTTTCCAATTGCATTCCTCTCTCATTTGCATTCCTCTCCCATTTGCATTCCTCTCCCAATTGCATTCCTCATCCAATTTCATCCCTTTCCCATTTTCATGCCTCTCCCATTTTCATCACTCTCCCATTTTCGTCGCTCTCCCATTTTCGTCGCTCTCCCATTTTCGTCGCTCTCCCATTTTCGTCGCTCTCCCATTTTCGTCGCTCTCCCATTTTCGTCGCTCTCCCATATCTAGGTCACTCCTATTTTCAACATTCAAACTATCGTCCACATCCTATTTACATCATTCTCATATTTTTGAAGCTCATTCGCATCAATTGCCAACATACTCTTCCTGCCTCCCTATATGGCCTTTATTTCCATGGCATATTTGTTTCAATAACCCTTTCTCCCTCCATCTTTTCACCACTCCCACCATTTCACCAGTCCGCTCTTCTCATCACTGCTGTTTTTGACCATTGTTCTCTCCTCGCCACTCCCCTCTTCCCACCCCTTCTCGCCACTCCCTTTTCCACGCCCCTTCTTTCCACTCCCCTCTCACACCACTTCGTCGAGTAATAAGCACCGGCTCTTCCCCACACCAAACTCTTGACTTGTTCCATTCCCGTCACCTCATAAAAAGATGTCATAAAAGTCTTGTTCATGCATAGAAATAAGAGTGGCTCTTTTTTGCCATGCTGCTGCGACGCCAGAATAGAAAGCAATAGAATAAAACTCCGCGTTGTAACAAGCCAGAAGGGCGGTCGACCCCAGTGTTGTGGTGGCTGCTGTAATTGAGACAAGCTCGGCGAGAGCTTTCGGAACTATGCAACAATCGGAAGGGGGGAGTATTTAGTCTCTAGCCAACATTAGTCTAGCCACTCAATCCACTCAACAGTAGTCCAGCCATACGTTAACCGTAGTTCAACAACTCATCAACCGTAATTCAGCAAATCGTCGATAGTAGTCCTGTCACTCAAGAGTAGTCCAGCTACTCAACAGTACTCCAGCCACTCATCAGTACTCCAGCCACACAACAGTAGTCCAGCCACTCGTCAACAGTAGTTCAGCTATTCGTCAGCCGTAGTTCAGACACTCGGCAACAATTGCTCTGCCACTCGTCAATCGTAGTTCAGCCACTCGTCAATCGTAGCTCAGCCACACGTCGACCGTAGTTCAGCCACACGTCGACCGTAGTTCAGCCACACGTCGACCGTAGTTCAGCCACACGTCGACCGTAGTTCAGCCACTCGTATCCAAACACCTCCATACACCCTGCACCCATTCACTTGTCGAATTGCTCGTCTGTTCGTCCATCTTGTGCTCGGATCATCCAAGCAACATGATGACGCGCATGCAGCCTGACTTGTTCGTCTGTTCGCCCATCTTGTGCTCGGATCATCCAAGCAATATGATGACGCGCATGCAGCCTGACTCGTTCGTCTGTTCGTCCATCTTGTGCTCGGATCATCCAAGCAACATGATGACGCGCATGTAGCCTGACTCGTTCGTCTGTTCGTCCATCTTGTGCTCGGATCATCCAAGCAATGTGATGACGCGCATGCAGCCTGACTCGTTCGTCTGTTAAGTTGTTCATTTGTCTAACAGTCGATTCCTTTATCAGACGCCACCTGTTCACCTATCGTCACCTCGTTCTGTGGGGCTCCGGAGACTAGCAAGTGAAATTCACACCCTGCTGCCACCTCGTGCCTACTATAATGTTTTTCCTGCTTAATAATAATCTCCGTAATGCTCAAATTCATGAAGTGTAACAGCTCTTATTTTAGGGCCTACATTTTGTGACCTCTTCTATAACATATGTGGAACGTGGCATCTAACCCTGGCAATTTGCATATGCTAACGAGACTGAACATTAATATTTAATTCTGACCATTTCCTAGCCTTTTGTCGTTCGGGCCCAAAGGTATGACTCGTTGTAGCCGTCCATCTTCCCCATCCCCAAGCCAGCATGCAAAAGGCTCGGATTTAGCATATAATGCTGAATTAAAACATTTTATGGTTAGAATTTGATGAGAGCCTCATAAGCAAAGATCCACACCCACCCCGAAACTATTTCAGTTCCTTCTCAAGTTTCATCTAATTAAAACTAACGCTCTGTTCCACTCACGGGAGTGGGATTACTGCTTCCAATTGCGGAGTGTTTTTTGATGGAATGAGGGTCTCGTTGATTGCCCCTGTAAGAGACTCTGCTCGGCCATGAGCTTGCGATTGTGCTCGTGCGTTTCGCTCGTGCGCTTTGCTCGTGCGTTTTGCTTGTGTGTTTTGCTCGTGCGTTCTGCTCGTGCGTTTTGCTCGTGCGTTTTTGAATTTTTGTTTAATTCCATTAGGCTGAAAGTCGGGAAATGGAATGAATGAAAAGTGAGCGAACCATTTTTTGTGATGAAATCACTCCTGGAAGAGGAGGCTCGGTTATCACTGCCTCGTCAGTACTGCACTAGCACCATAATCACCAGTAACTTTACTAGCATTATAATCACCAGTAACTGCACTAGCATTATAATCACCAGTAACTGCACTAGCATTATAATCACCAGTAACTTCACTAGCATTTTAATCACCAGTAACTGCACTAGCATTATAATCACCAGTAACTGCACTAGCATTATAATCACCAGTAACTGCACTAGCGTTATAATCACCAGTAACTTCACTAGCGTTATAATCACCAGTAACTGCACTAGCATTATAATCACCAGTAACTGCACTAGCACCATAATCACCAGTAACTTCACAAGCATCATAATCACCAGTAACTGCACTAGCATTATAATCACCAGTAACTTCACAAGCATCATAATCACCAGTAACCGCACTAGCATTATAATCATCAGTAACTGCACTAGCATCATAATCACCAGTAACTGCCCTAGCATCATAATCACCAGTGCCTGCACTAGCACCATAATCACCAGTAACTTTACTAGCATTATAATCACCAGTAACTGCACTAGCATTATAATCACCAGTAACTGCACTAGCATTATAATCACCAGTAACTGCACTAGCACCATAATCACCAGTAACTTCACTAGCATTATAATCACCAGTAACTGCACTAGCATTATAATCACCAGTAACTGCACTAGCACCATAATCACCAGTAACTTCACAAGCATCATAATCACCAGTAACCGCACTAGCATTATAATCACCAGTAACTGCACTAGCATCATAATCACCAGTAACTGCACTAGCATCATAATCACCAGTAACTGCACTAGCACCATAATCACCAGTAACTGCACTAGCATTATAATCACCAGTAACTGCACTAGCACTATAATCACCAGTAACTGCACTAGCATCATAATCACCGGTAACTGCACTAGCACCATAATCACCAGTAACTGCACTAGCACCATAATCACCAGTAACTGCACTAGCACCATAATCGCCAGTAACTTCACTAGCATTATAATCACCAGTAAATTCACTAGCACCATAATCACCAGTAACTGCACTAGCATTATAATCACCAGTAACTGCACTAGCACCATAATCACTAGCAACTCTATCACTACCTTGTCAGTGTCTGCACAAGCACCAATCAATATACTATTTGCTTATTTGGGTTATGAGGGAGCTGGGCTCACTCATAAGAGACCCCAGCTTCCTTATGAGCTGTGATTTGTGTTTCTTGTTGATTTTTTTTTTTAATTTCAGCGCGGTTTGTTTCTTGTACCCGTCTTTCATCTTTTCTCAAAGGGGCACCACTCACACTGCTTTACAGATATCTTGCATCCATCTTTGTTTCCATACATCATTTTTTCCAACCATCATGTTTCCAACAAAAAATTCCCCCCATTAATTGTTGTTATTATCCAGCTTTGTTCCCCTCTAACTTTGTTTCCCTCCGTCTTTGTTTCCCTCCATCTGTTTTCCTCTCCATCTGTTTTCCCCTCCATCTTTGTTCCTCTCCATCTTTGTTTCTCTCAATCTTTGTCTCTAACCATTTATTTTTCCATCCATCTTTGTTTTCAACCTTTTCTACTTTGTTTCCAACCATCTTTGTTTCCAATCATCTTGGTTTTCATTCATCTTTGTTTATAACCATCTTTGTTTTAATCCATCTTTATTTGATCTATCTCTGTTTTGATCCATCTCTGTTTTGATCCATCTTTATTTTAATCCATCTTTGTTTGCCCCCTCCTTTGTTTTCATACATCTTAGTTCTTTGATCTATATCTATTTATATCCCTATTCATTTTTCCTTCTATTCATTTGTGTTTCAATTAATTGTCTGTTATGTATTTTTATTCATTCTTATTACAGTTAATTTTTATTTCTATCCATTTTTATTCGCATCAATTTGTGTTTGCATCAATTTTTGTTCGCATCAATTATTGTTTGCATCCGTTGTTATTTATAGTCCTTTTTGTTTCTATCCATCTTTCTTTCACACTTCCTTCATTTCATACACCTTACTTATCATCAATATTTATTTTCATTGATATTTATTTGCGTACATTTTACTTTTCCAACATCTTTTCATTCACATTATATCCTTCTTTCTTTTCATTCTTCTTTCATTTCATCAGTACTTAATTACATTCATTAAAATTTCTTGTTATATTTTAGTTCGGCTATATATTCATCCATACGACGAACTTTTATACCTTTTTATCATCGATCTTTCATTCACTAAATCCTTCTGCCGAATCTCGTTTACAATTATTCATCCAGTTGGAAACCCTTTGTAGAACAGTCCATCCACCTTTATTCATCTGTGCTGGCATCTCCTTGATGAAGATCACTTTTACACATTTGTTTTTCAAATTTTTGTTTCAAAAAGCAACGGAGAGTAAAAAAAGTTTGTCGGTGAGATTAATTTCACTTTTCTAGGGCGTCGTGAAACAGAATTCAATTGAAGCTTGGACTATCTTTTATTTTGAAGATATATATTACTAATGTTTATGCAATGATGTGATGAATATAAACAGTGTTCGTTGGGAGTCTAAAACACAAATACTGATCATGACGAACAATAATAGGCAGATTTTTAAACTCTGCAAGGCATAATTTCTGGATATTTATTTTGCCCTTGTTAAAGTATCTGAATAAGTTAGATTTTTACCTCTAATAATTGAACAGTGTTTATGGGCATTTACTGCTATGAATTGTCAACAGATTCACAAATTAACTCGATACATAGATATATTTTTCAACACTCTTCAAGAAGGTATAGTTTTTCAGTACTGAATATTACATTGAATTATTCTCAACGTGTGAAATTGAGTCAAAAATAGGACACGATTTATTACGAAACATCACGAATGCACTTACCAATATGAGTTATTACGTCACATCGGGAATGCACTTACTAATATGAGTTATTACGTCACATCGTGAATGCACTTACTAACATGAGTTATTACTTCACATCAAGAATGCTGAAGCCTGTACCTTCGGCGGGTTTTGCGTATTGCTTTGTGCTCATCGGTAGAAAAGTTAGCTTAATGATCTGTGACATGATATTGAATGAAAGACTCCAACATCTGCTGGCTGCATCAAATAGCATCCGTCTAGTCTTGGTTTAAAATAGGCTGGAGCAAAATTGGAGCAAAAGTGCACTTTAAATTTTAAAAGAATGCCATTTCTTCTTCAATTATTCTTCTCAGATTATTTTCGTGACGTGATGGAAGCGCCGGTCTAGCCTGAATTCTTACGCTTGCATTCTTTAAATGTTTTGTTTACGATACATATTATTTGTTAGTGTTTCTAAAAATGGGACAACCAATTAGAAGTATAGTACTGTTGCGGAGGCTGAAAGTTAATTCTTTCTATAACCTGTATGCTGATAAATTCGCAATTTCTTGTTCTGTAGAGCATTCTGAAGCAGTGATCGACTTGAGCAGAACAAATTCTACTACAAGTTAGAGTTTAAAATTATAATTCCGTGTTACATAAATTGATGCTTGACGTGACGTTCACAAATAAATATGTTGCGGGACTATCTTTCCAAAAGCATTGATCGTATTTTGTACATGAAATTAAGAAATATTCATTTCCTCTATTTTGTTAGCATGTCATGCACCGGGAACCCTGCCGTTGGTTCCAACGGCCGGCTGGCCAACCGCGATTCATTCGTGAATTAAGTTAAGTGAAGAGTCAGCCATCTGTTGGTAAACGCTCCTTATGTTTGGAATGGAGAAGGGTGCCAGCTCCTAACTATATAGGTTCACGGTAGGGATGGAACGAGGGGTGCCAGCTCCTAACTACATAGGTTCTGGTAGGGATGGAACGAGGGGTGCCAGCTCCTAACACATAGGTTCACGGTAGAGGTGGAACAAGGGGTGCCAGCTTCTAACTACATAGGTTCACGGTAGGGATGGAACGAGAAGTGCCAGCTCCTAACCACATAACTTCACGGTAGGGATGGATCAAGGGGAGCCAGCTCTTAACTACATAGGTTCACGGTAGGGATGGAACATAGAGTGCCAACTCCTAGCTACATAGGTTCACGGTAGGGATGGAACAAGGACGCAGATATCACCACCGTAAAGTATCATCACAATATATGGCAAAAAGTGCCCTCCTTGGAGCTTGCCATAACTCACGTCTTTGCTCCGGTAGAGATAGGCCCCTGATCTAATCTATAAGACAGAAAGGAGAGCACACCCCAAGAATCTGGAAATAAAACGTAGGATGCAGATCACACAACGTAAAGATTGGCAGTCCTTAGTGTTATTTTAAAGTTGTGTTTGGACACTGAGCAATGAAAACTGCTTTCTATTTAACTGTAGTTCATATGGTTACTATGTATAGTTCATTAAAGTTACCCCTATTCCGAACAGACCTTTATCTAGGTGAACTATAAGCATCATATATACCAAGTTAAATCATAACGAAAGCTCATGATGAGCTCTGAAAATAATCATGTAAGTTTTTAAAACAATGAAATCATATAGAAGCCGCCAGCTCAAGAAGGGATTTGGACTATCAAAGTTCACAGTCTCACTCAACGATTTTCCTTCAATTTTTCGTTCAGCACAGTCAGATTGCGCAGCAGTTTGAGTGTTTGCGACCGAAAAAGTCATTCACAAATTCAGGAAGTTTTCAGCAGTCAAAACTTAGAAACAATCTCAATCTCATGCAGAAAGTTCTGTTATCTACTGCCCTTGAATCGGCACTCCTAAAAATAATCATAAGGTTGAAGAGCAAAGTTCAATTGCTTCGGAGGGAAATATTTGTCCAGATAAATATAGAGACTGCCACGTGACAGCTACCGCCGACACTAAGAGCGCCACTCAGTCGAACAGAAGTTACATCCAAGCTGTGCAGATAAACATGGAAGATCACACGAGACAGCCACCGCCCACACTAAGAGTGCCACTCAGGAGTAGTTACATGCAAGCTGTGCAGATAGACATGGAGGATCACACGAGAAAGCCACCGACTACACTAAGAGTGCCACTCAGGAGTAGTTACATGCAAGCTGTGCAGATGAACATGGAGAATCACACGAAACAGCCACCGCCTACACTAAGAGTGCCACTCGGGAGTAGTTACATGCAAGCGGTGAAGATCAACATGGAGGGTCACACGAGACAGCCACCGCCTACACTAAGAGTGCCACTCAGGAGTAGTTACATGCAAGCTGTGCAGATAAACATAGAGGATCACACGAAACAGCCACCGCCCACACTAAGAGTGCCACTCGGGAGTAGTTACATGCAAGCTGTACAGATAAACTTCGAGGATCACACGAGACAGCCACCGTCTACACTAAGAGTGCCACTCAGAAGTAGTTGCATGCAAGCTGTGCAGATAAACATGGAGGATCACACGAGACAGCCACCGCCGACACTAAGAGTGCCACTCAGGAGAAGTTACATGCAAGCCGTGCAGATAAACATGGATGATCACACGAGACAGCCACCGCCTACACTAAGAGCGCCTTTCTGGAGTAGTTACATCCAAGTTGTGCAGCTAAACATGGAAGATCACACGAGACAGCCACCGCCGATATTAAGAGTGCCACTGATGAGTATTTGCATACAAGCTGTACAGATAAACATGGAGGATCACACGAGACAGCCACCGCCTACTCTAAGAGTGCCATTCAGGAATAGTTGCATACAAGCTGTGCAGATAAACATGGAGGATCACACGAGACAGCCACCGCCTACACTAAGAGTGCCACTCAGGAAGTTACATGCAAGCTGTGCAGATAAACATGGAGGATCACACGAAACAGCCACCGCCCACACTAAGAGTACCACTCGGGAGTAGTTACATGCAAGCTGTACAGATAAACTTCGAGGATCACACGAGACAGCCACCGTCTACACTAAGAGTGCCACTCAGGAGAAGTTACATGCAAGCTGTGCAGATAAACATGGAGAATTACACGTGACAGCCACCGCCTACACTAAGAGCGCCTTTCTGGAGTAGTTACATCCAAGTTGTGCAGCTAAACATGGAAGATCACACGAGACAGCCACCGCCGACATTGAGAGTGCCACTGATGAGTATTTGCATGCAAGCTGTGCAGATAAACATGGAGGATCACACGAGACAGCCACCGCCGCCTACACTAAGAGTGCCACTCAGGAGAAGTTGCATGCAAGCTGTGCAGATAAACATGGAGGATCACACGAGAAAGCCACCGCCTACACTAAGAGTGCCACTCAAGAGTAGTTACATGCAAGCTGTGCAGATAAACATGGAATTCTTCCAGAGAATTCTGATTGATACATTCACTGTCAAGGGCTTACTAGCTGCAAAAGCCATCCTATAGAGCTTACTGGGTAATAAGACAATCATATAGTACTTACAAGTTGCCAAAGCCATCTGCGTGTTCACTATTTAGCATTATTTAATCATATTATCTTTAAAACATGATATGCATTAAACTACTAGAAATCTTAGGACGATATACTTCCAAGATTAAGGGAAATACCTTGGCGCTTAACTCAATACGACAGAGGGAAAACATCTAGGAGGCAGCACAGAGCGGGAACACCATTGGAAGCTAAGAAAAGGTTGGGAAGTGGTAAATCAAGGACCACTGCCACATACCATACATTCCAAAACTCCAGATGTCCATGTCATACTGAACTATATGGTTCCAACAATATACAATTTACAGTTTTCTTCCCTCCGACGAGGCATTGTGGGTTTTGTTCCCCACAGAGGGTACCGATGTCATTGGGTACTGAAGGCTCAGAGGGCATTGATGTCACTGGGTGCCGAGGGTACTGAGGGCACTGTGGGCACTATGGACACTGAGAACACTGATGACACCAATGGCATTGAGGGCATTGAGGGCATTGAGGGCACTGAGGACACTGAGGACACTGAGGGCACTGAGGGCACTGAGAATACTGGAGCAGTGTGGGCATTGTGGGCACTGGGCTCTGTGGGCACTGGGCTCTGTGGGCACTGGGCTCTGTGGGCACGGGGCTCTGTTGGCACAGAGAACACTGATGGTACAAGACACTGAGGGCACAGAGGCCACTGAGGATACTGAGGACACTAAGGGCACTGATGGTTTGAAGGCACTGAGGGCACTTAAGGCACAGATGACACTGAGGGCATGTAGGGCATTGCGGTCACTAAAGGCACTAAGAACACTGATTGTTCGAGACACTGAGGGTAATGAGGGCACATAGAGCACTGAGGATACTGAGGACACTGAGGACACTGATGGTTTGAAAGCACTGAGGGCACAGAAGGCATAGAGGGCACTGAGAGTACGGAGGACACTGAGAGCACTGAAGACACTGAGGACACTGAGGGCACTGAGGGCACTGAGGGCACTGAGGGCACTGAGGGCACTGAGGGCACTGAGGGCATTGAGAGCTCTGAGGGTACTGAGGGCACTGCGAGCACTGATGGCACTGAGGGCACAGACGGCACTGAGGGCACTGAGGGCACTGAGGGTGCTGAGGGCACTGAGGGCCTTTGAGGGCACTGATGGCGTTGATGGTACTGAGGTCACTGCGAGCACTGAGGGCACTGCGGGCACTGAGAGCACTTAAGGCGTTGATGGTACTGAGGGCACTGCGGGCACTGAGAGCACTGCGAGCACTGCGAACACTGCGAACACTGTGAGCACTGAGGGCACTGAGGGCACTGCACGGCGAGCACTGAGGGCACTGCGAGCACTGAGAGCACTGCGAGCACTGGGGGCACTGAGAGCACTGCGAGCACTGGGGGCACAGAGGACACTGCGAGCACTGAGGGCACTGAGGGCACAGAGGGCACTGAGGACACTGCAAGCACTGAGGGCACTGAGGGCACAGAGGGCACAGAGGGCACGGAGGGCACAGAGGGCACTGAGGGCATAGGGGGCACTGAGGGCACTGAGGGCACTGAAGGCACAGAGGGCACAGAGGTTACAGAGGGCACAGAGGGCACAGAGGGCACATAGGGCACTGCAAGCACTGAGGGCTCTGAGGGCTCTGAGGGCTCTGAGGGCACAGATGGCACTGAGGGCACTGAGAGCACTGAGGGCACTGCAAGCACTGAGGGCACTGAGGGCACAGAGGGCACTGAGGACACTGAGGACACTGAGGGCACTGAGGGCACAGAGGGCACAGAGGGCACAGAGGGCACAGAGGGCACAGAGGGCACAGAGGGCACATAGGGCAGAGAGGGCACAGAGGGCACAGAGGGCACAGAGGGCACAGAGGGCACAGAGGGCACAGATGGCACAGAGGGCACAGAGGGCACAGAAGGCCCAGAGGGCACTGCAAGTACTGAGGGCTCTGAGGGCACTGAGGGCTCTGAGGGCTCTGAGGGCACAGAGAGCACTGAGGGCACTGAGAGCACTGAGGGCACTGCAAGTACTGAGGGCACTGAGGGCACTGAGGGCACAGAGGGCACTAAGGACACTGGAAGCACTGGGGGCACTGAGGGCACAGAGGGCACTGAGGGCACAAAAGGCACTGAGGGACCTGTGAGCACTGAGGGCACTGAGGGTATTGAGAGCCCGGAGGGCATTGAGGGCACTGAGGGCATTGAGGGTACTGAGGACACTGAGGGCACTTTGAGCACTAAGGGCACAGCGGGCACCGAGGTCACAGAGGGCACTGAGGGCACTTGAGGGCACTGAGGGCGTTGATGGTACTGAGAGCACTGCGAGCACTGAGGGCACTGAGGACACCAAAGACACTGAGTACACCGACGGCACTGAGGGCATTGAGGTTACTGACGGCGCTGAGGGCATTGAGGGCACTGGGGCACTGAGGCCACTGAGGGCACTGAGGGCACTGATATCAGTGATGGCACTGAAGGCACTGATGGCACTGATGGCACTGATGGCACTGAAGGCACTGAGGGCACTAAAGGCACAGGCGGCACTGAGTTCACTGAGGCCACAGATAGCACAGAGGGCACAGAGGACACGAGGGCAGCGAGGGCACTGAAGGTACTGAGGGCACCGTTAACTGTGAGCACTATGTTCACTGTGGGCACTGTTTGCACTAAAGCCACGGAAGGGCACTATGGGCACTGAAGACACTGAAGGCACTGAGGGCTCTGATGCCACTGAGTGCAATTATTATTTTTATTATATCATTCATTTCAATCGTCTGGCAATGGGTTTTCAATTCTTAAAATAATTAAATTTCCTGCGCTTGCAACGGGGCGCTGAGGACACTGAAGGTACAACGAGCAATGAGGGCAAAGAGGGCACTGAGAGCAAGCCCGATAAGAGGCTTGCCATATTGCATGAGTCTGCTGCGCTTGTGGTTTCCCTTCATTTCCACCCGAAAAGTCAGAAGTTGCAAGACTTTCATTTGTCGTCGGTATTTTATGTGTCCAGTGAAGAAAGTCAGAGATGATCTGGAAAGTTCTGTAAGGAAAGTCGAAACAACTTCGGGACGGAGTAGGAGGGTTTGCTAGACAACCGTTATTCTTGATTTAAACAGAAGGGACTGCAACTGTCGCTTTCACTTGTTTTTCAACCAGAAAAGTAGAGCGTTGTCAACACTAAACGTTTTCGTCACCAAAATACTGTGCAAAGATGGAAATAAAATGGGATGAGAAATTCAACAGTCTCAGCTTTGTAATAAGCATGTATCTTTTAGATAAATTAGATACAATTTGCATCATCACAATGGAAACCACCATCGAAAGTTGTGCTCGAAGCATATACTGCTTAATCAAATGAAGTACTTTTTTTTTTTAAATATTATTCGTTGATCCTGTTGCGGGTAATATTTATTAAGCATTAAGTGTTCACTCAGCTCCTTCAGTTATTCGTGACGCCCAGTAAACTTACAGTAACAACTCTATAAAAACACAGCTGTTATCACAAAATTCATTTGTTGAGTCCTCGTGAATCAGGATAAAACGAGTCAATATGCTCCACCCTTGACCAGAGGTTGCCTTGTTCCTTTTATATACCAAGTCTCTCGGTAAGTTTAAAAATGCACTCTCTTACCTGTTGGGCTCGAGGTAACGCATCAACAGTATTTGCTTTCGGTTACATTTTACACAAAATGGAAATGTTCCCTCGCTAAATTATTCTAATACTAAGACACAATAAGAAGCTTTAGATTTATTATTCCTTGTGTCAGGGCAAATGTTGTGTCTGCAGAGATAAAGAACAAAGCAAAGAAATGGGTTCGTTGTGCTCTCCACATCGATTGTATGTTGCTTTGATGTTATACAATGTTTGGAAAATGCGCGATATTTGGACAACGATGATTTTTAAGCGCACCCGCTGACAAGAGTCGCTATCACGCTTTATTGCTATGCTAAATAGTGAACACACAGATGGCTTTGGCAACTTGTAAGTACTATATGATTGTCTTATTACAAAGTAAGCTCTATAGGATGGCTTTTGTAGCCAGTAAGCTCTTGACACTGAATGTATCAATCATGATTCTGGAAGAATTCCATGTTTATCTGCACAGCTTGCATGTAACTACTCCTGAGTGGCACTCTTAGTGTAGGCGGTGGCTGTCTCGTGTGATCCTCCATGTTTATCTGCACCGCTTGCATGCAACTACTCCCGAGTGGCACTCTTAGTGTGGGGAGTGGCTGTCTCGTGTGATCCTCCATGTTCATCTGCACAGCTTGCATGCAACTACACTTGAGTGGCACTCTTAGTGTGGGCGATGGCTGTCTCGTGTGATCCTCTATGTTTATTTGCACCGCTTGCATGCAACTACTCCCGAGTGGCACTCTTAGTGTGGGCAGTGGCTGTCTCGTGTGATCCAACATGTTTATCTGCACAGCTTGCATGCAACTACTCCTGAGTGGCACTCTCAGTGTAGGCGGTGGCTGTCTCGTGTGATCCTCCATGTTTATCTGCACAGCTTGCATGCAACTACTCCCGAGTGGCACTCTCAGTGTAGGCGGTGGCTGTCTCGTGTGATCCTCCA
>SDVV010002827.1:0-22289 GCA_016164225.1 Gammarus roeselii
GTTGGAGAACAGAGTGGATTCGCATGTACTGAGATGGTTCGGGCACATGGAGAGGATGAATGAAGGGAGATTGGTGAAAAGGGTGATGAATGCGGAGGTGAGTGGTCGTAGGCCTAGAGGTAGACCGAAGTTGGAGTGGATGGATGGTCTGAAGCAGGCGTTGGGAAGAAGAGACATGAATGTGTAGGTGGCGAGAGAGCGTGCAATGAACAGGCGTGAGTGGAGAATGGTTGTGAATGGTTGATTTTGACGCTGCTCTGATGTGCTTTCCCGCCCTTGGCATCCCGCTGTCGGGATGGTCGTGGGTGGGGGGGGGCCCGGCCATTATGATGCAGCGGGGGTAAACCAGTGAAAACTGTCGGGCCCTGCTGCTGACTACGGTTCCTCGGTGCATTCGGGATCCAGAGTGTAAGTTGAGGGGCTACCGGCCGGACCCTTTAGCACAAAAGGGCAAGTTGTGTGAGTGTGAGCGTATGAGGGTGTGAGGTGCGCCTTGCTGTCGGCCACCTCCCTTTCTGACGGATGCGGCCTAGTGTCTGTATCTATATATGTACCTAGACATGACTAGATGCTGGGGCCCAGTAGGCCCCAGTGCGCGGAAGCTGTGGAGCGTCGCTGGCTCGACCGCCTCGTCGAAGCAGTAGCGTCGTATGAGTGCCGGGGTAGGGTAGCCCTGCCTTATATGGGGGTTGGGAAGGGGGTTGGACCACCGGCAGCAGCCGACTGGGGCCCAGCGTCGGCCGCAATTTGGTCTAAAACACGAAAAATTCGGAAAAAAAACTATTAACGTATCTGTTATGTTTCCTCATCAAAATTCTTTCGAATAAAAAACAGAAACGCATACTAACCATATGTCTCTTTCGAAATGGCAGAGAATATAACTTTTGTTATCTCAATTCTCACGATAAAAAGCCATTTCTATGTAATGTAGTAGGAGGTATAGTGTTAGCATGCGCTTCTGCTTTCATTCGAATGAATCTTGATGAGGAAACATCACAGAGACGATTTGTGAGAGAATCTTGATAACATTCGTCGAAAGTAGTTGGCGGCCGTTTCAACAATTTTGTGTCTCAACATTTTTCGAAAAATTTGAAAAAAGCAATTGTTTTCTTCGAATGTTCCCAATTTTTTCATGTGTTCGACTTTTCCGCCAAAATCGGCGTTTCTATGTCTTGCGACTACATCACTGATATTCGGGGTCCTATGTCTTGCGACTTCATTGACGATCCGAACACTCTCCCGCCCTATATGAGTGAGGGCTGCCATACCTCGTCATTCATGAGGGCTGGCGAAAAACTGCTTCCTGTCAGAAAAACTGGGGGACTGCCAGCGTGGTGCTGGAGGAAAGCAGGATGTAAAGATTTTCTGGGCTGTGATGTAAAGGAAAACCTTGTGGTAACAGTTGTTTCTTCAAGATAGCAGGGGGAGGAAGAGGCACCCTATGCTCTTACTACATTACCGATAAATAGCTTTTCATCGAGAGAATCGATATAACAAAAATTATTTTCTCTTCCATTCGTATGAGTCATAGTGTTACCATAGAAAATACCATCATATAGCGCAAGCTGGCCTATGCCAGAAGAGCACAGAAATTAAATGGATCGACTGTATCTTAAATTGAGTGCTTTCAAAGAAGCGCTTGCAGTGTAAGGAATAATAACACATTTGGATAAATGGAGGAATGACTGTAATTATAGACAAATACAAGTATTGCTCAGTGTCAACAGAAGCAAATAAAGTAGCTCTTAGCGGCAAAATAATATGCGCGTCTCGAGTTCGAGCGCCCAAATACTCATAATGTAAAGGCAAACACAAGAATTTGCGTAGTGCCGACTGCAGTAAATTTTGTTAGCTCATAGCGACCAAAATAATATGCGGGACTCGAGTTTTGACCAACCAAATGAGAAGTCCGCAATCCAGACCTATTGCCCACCAGTAGGAGAGTGGGTGAACGATCAGGTAGTGGCAATATAATCCTAATTGTATCTGTATCGACAGTGTGTTCGATAGCTCCTATGGTAACGTTATAGTACCTTGAGTAGGATAAAGTAATTACATACTCAATACTCCGACGTAATTCGTGACCTGAAGTCTTATCGTTCAGTGCCTCCGAACGATATGGTAAGATGGTTATGTACGCATTCTAGAACACGTAACGAAGTTTCTGCATTAGCTGATGTAATTGTCATAAACATTGGAAACGAGCAGGCCTATCTACCTGGTACCTAATGAGACGCTAGGTAGGGTAGGCTTCTCCACTGTAAATACATGGGGCGATTTCCAGAACGCCTTGGATAGGATGTCTGAGAGAGGGACTCTACGCATCCAAGCGAGAGATGAGGCATACTTTCTGACGTCGTGAGCTTTAGTGGAAGCGTTCGGTGTGGCATCATTGACAAGCAAGCAGCTGTAGTGATCCACAGATGACGCTTTGAGTAGTTTGCCTGGAGTAGGATGGATGAACAAAAAGTCATGGTTTGACGAACACCGTGCTACGTAGGCTCTGAGAGCAGTCATGGGGCACAGGGCGTCTGCCCGGCCGTCCGGTATCAGTAAGGCGATAAAGATGAGCGGTGGCGTGTGAGTGATGGTCTGGTTTTTGTACAGAAACTTGTCAGCGGTCAGTATGAGCGCGCATGGCGGGTTCCCGGCGAAATGTAATCCTGTGCGTGCCATGGCTGCAATCTCAGATACCCTGTTTGCCGCCACTAGGGCGACGAGGAAGAGAGTCTTTTCTTTCAAAAGAGTGCCAATACTGTTGCTATCTGAGTATTTAAACAAGGAGAGGCGAGCATGTCAAGGACCGATTTCAGCCTCCACTGTGGGACGAAACGCCTTTGCGAAGGATTCTCATGAAACTGAGCCATCGCTAGTTCCTCAAAGATCGATTCTTTGGTCGTGACTACAAAAACGGTGCGAGGGTGGAGCTGACTCTGCTTGCCGGTATAGTGAAGGAACGTCATGAGTGTGGGCTGGGTGATGGGCTGCACTTTTGTGGTGAGCAGCCACGCTTGGAAGCGAGCCCAGACGCTTTGGTATTGGCGTTGAATCGATGGTATGTGCGTGTTGACCAGAGTGTCTGCCAGCGATCTATTGAATTTGATCGTGATAACTTTTATTAAAAATTGAACGCGAGATAACGAGAGAAGGGTCGTGAATTTAAGGGAACCTCCTTTCCCCCCGACGCGCTGAGACACGTCGAGAGCGAGCGAAACCTTGCGGATGGACGCGATGACCTGGGGCCACCGCAGTGCGTTGGGGTGGTCGGGCACTACGAGGACGCCGCTGTAGCGGTACGTTTCGAGCTTGCGGAGCACCTGGGGGATCAGGTTGTATGGAGGAAAGAGGTATACTTCTGTCCACTGATTTCAGTCGGACTGGAGAGAATCCACAAAAGCTGCTCGCGGGTGAGGATACGGAGCTGCAAATAGTGGGGGCTTGTGGTTTCCTGTGTGTGCGAAGAGGTCTATGGACATGGCACTGTGCAGGGTTGAGAGGCGGGCGAAGCACTGAGGCGTCAGCGTAACATTCTGTCTCGACTAGCTGGAGACGTGAGAGTTGATCCACCCAGACGTTCTGCGATCCAGGAAGGTATGTCGCAAGAAGAGATAGGTGACGCTATTGGAGAATCCTGAGGAGCTGTACTTCGATCTTCTGTAACGCCGGCGATTTACTGAAACCCGAGTGATTGACCATGGCTACAGCTGCCATGTTGTCTGACAACACTCTGACAGTGGTGTGGTGCTAATGAGTTCGTGTCTGCAGAGGACGGGGGATGGCTAGCAACTCCTTCGACGTAATATGGAGATTGCGTTTCAAGGAAGACCGGCGGCCGTATGACTGCTGGTCGCTGCCGCATACGGCACCCCACGCTTCGTCCGATGCGTCCGTCCACAGGAAATGCTCTGGTGGAGACAGCACACACGGGACGTGGGAGTGGAGGAAGAAATCGTTGCGCCAGTGCTGTACTGCAAAGCGGTAAGATTTGTTGGTAGCGCTGGGCTTGCTGGATAAGCGCAGGGACCGCGCTACTAGCACCATCTCGTTGAAGAAGAGGCGCGTATGAGGCAAACAAGGCGTGATGAAATTTATTAGGCCGAGGAAACTCTAATGCAGTTGAAGCGAGAGAGTTCCGCTGGATAGTATAACCGTGGCCATGTCCCTGCAGCGGTCGATGTGCTGTGAGGTCGGGGCGATAGACCCGACGTCATCATTGAGCGTCACTCCCAGGAAATTGATCTGCTGGACTGGTTCTGGACTAGACTTAACCAGGTGGACGTGGAAGCGTAGTTTGAGGAGAAGGGCACTGGTCGACTGGGTGTTGAGCCGGCACTGAAGTGCTGTCGGTGCCCAGAACAGCCAGTCATCGATGTAGAAGGCCGCGTCTATCTCCCTTGCTGGTGGGGTAAACGAAGGGGTAGTTTCGCGACCGTCGTAAAGGTTTTTGGTCCCAGGTTAGGGCCGAATGAAAGGGCTGAGAAAAAGTACAGCTGGCCTCGTAGTTTGGGAGCCAGGTACTTTTGGAACCTGGGATGGATTGGGACGTGCGGGAAACTGTCCTTGATGTCCAACTTGGTGAGCCAGAGAGGATGCTTCGGCACGGCTCGTATTCTTTGCGGGTTGGACATCCGGAAAGTAGTTACCGGGATGTATTTGTTTAGCCTGGAGAGGTCGATCCCTAAGCGATCCCCTCTCGAGGGCTTGGGAACCGCAAAGACGCGAGACACGAAGGCCGGTTGCCTGGGCACCGCATTGACTATGCCTAACCCGAGTAGTTTGAGAACGTCCTCGGGTTGTCGGTGAGAGACAGTGTTGCTTCGTTCCCGTGTGCTGGGTGACTTCTGAAGGCCGCCGGAAGAGCGTCAATACTGACAGGAATGGGAGGGGTCTCGCTTTCTGTAGTCACACGAAGACTTGGGGTTTATCTGCCGAGCCTCCCCGACCTCCTTTCCCTCGACCATTCTGGCCCCGCCCCTGGTCCTTTGGGACAGTGGAGGGGCGGGCCCCGAACCTGAATATGAGGTACTGGGCCCATTCTTGTCTTGGGGTTGCATGGCACTACGCTGGAACGCATGCTTTTCGACCGCTTTGGCTGAACCCCGCGCGACCTCTTCTGTTGTTGCCGAAGGTTCTGTGCCACCGGCGGTGCAGGGGCCACAAAACCTGAAGTGAACAGGGTCCCAAATGAGAGGACCTTTGTCCTGCCTGGGATGGTTTCAAGCGCCTGGAAAGCATTCCAGTTCGCCTTGTCGGTGAGGGGTTGAGGTTGAGAAATCGATCATGCTAGAACGGCTGCACGAACAGACTCCGGAGCAAACTTGTCCAAAATCAGAAGGCGAATTTTATAACGACACTGAGGCGCTTCGGTTAGGGATCCCGACAACAGTTTGTGAATGGAGCCTATGGAGCGCTCAGACAGACAATGTAGTGACTGTGGGGTCACTCGCGTGCCATCTGTTACGATGAGATCACGGATGCGAGCAAGAATACCCGCCAGTGACGCGCTCAGGATATTGGCGGACAGGTTCTGAGCGACCTAAGCGTGGAGCTGGAGATCCTTCATACGTACTTGTGTAATATTGTGCTGGGAAGGAAAAGCGATCTTGCCCAAGTGGTATCGAAGTGAGCCTTTGGGGGCGCATTATCGGCGCATCAGCAAATTCCATCAGGGCCCTAATTCTATGGCAGCCTGATATGAGCGCAAAGTGCGCATTCGACCATGAGTCGAGTTCCTTTGAGGCCGAATTGGTGGGCAAGGCGTCATCAATTTGAGTGGCGAGTTTCAGGGGTGCATCTGGTATACGTTCCAGATTGAACAATTCGTCATCTTTGATAGGCACCTCTCGATTGGCTTGTTGTTCAAAAGCCAGCAGCAGACTAGCAGTGGACCTCGGACGTGGTGCTTGTTAGGTCCACCGGAGAGGAAATAAAGTTAGAGCCGCGCACTTGAACTAGTATAATGTTATTAGGAGGCTCTGTCTCATTGCACGATATTTGTTCCTAAACGCTTCCAATGTAGGGCTGCCTGGAGGCACTTTCATGGCTGATAAGCCTATGTTGCACCCAACTGGCCGGTATACGTGTCCTTCAAACAGCTGAAGTGCCTTCGGCATTCGGTCTGAATGTCATCGTTGGGCAGTGGACAGGTACCTTGGAGCCTGTGACGCGGTCATGAGAGGGATCTCTGGGTTTGAGAAGCCGTCCTGTGACTCGCGATCACTCGCCTGTCGCTGGGGTTATTTCGAACATTGTTACTGTAGCCTTGCAGAGACAAATGTTAAGTGGATGTTCTGATCCAAATATACGCTCGCAATCACCGTCACATAGCACAAAATAATGAATGTATGAAAATAATTGGTTTGTTACCAGTAAATTCAATATGAGGCATATAACAATGCAAATATGTGCCAAATGTAGTTAATTATTTCATTATTGTGCAATGAGGCATGCAATGTATACCCGAAAAACCACTGTTAGCATTGGATTTCAGTGTCAAGCATTGTTAGCGCCCGTAGAGACATCAGGGCGGTAATACGCACATGGCTGAAATTAATCCAAGGTCGCTGAAAAGCCACTGTATGTTGTTGGGTTGTCAGAACGACACTGACTTTTGACCCTCTGGACGTCATGGGTGACACCTGATCCTCTGGTTCAGATGGTTTGCTTTTCGGGATGCTCTAAACGAGCTATAAAGCTCAGAAGACTTTCGGTCCAAAGATTTGCTTATAATGATGCTGCAAGCGAGCTATCAACGCAACGAAGGCTTGCTTAGAATGATGCTCATTACATGATGCTATAAACGAGCTATCATCGTTAAGTGTGCTTGCTATAAAGGATGCTCTAAACGAGCTATCATTGTTCAGTATACTGGCTAAAAGGATGCTCTAAACGATCTATCACTATCCCAAAGACTTATTTCAATGATTCTCTGAACGAGCTATCATAGTCCAGAAATCCTTTCAAATGAAGCTCTGAACGAGCTATCATCGTACAGTAGACTTGCTATAAAATGTGCTCAAAATGAGCTATCATCGTTTAGTATACTTGATATAAAGGATGCTCGTAAACGAGCTACCATCGTTCAGAAGATTTGCTTCTAAATGATGTTCAACACGAGTTATCATCGTTCAGAAGTCTGCGTTAATTCATGCTCTAAACGAGCTATTACCGTTCAGGAGACTTCTTTTAATGATTCTTTTAATGATGCTTTAAACGAGCTATCATAGTTCAGAAGTCTTGCTTTAAATGATGCTCTGAACGAGCAATCACCATTGAGAAGTTTTGCTTCAAATGATGCTCTAAACAAGCTATCATCGTTCAGTAGACTTACTGTGCATGATACTCTAAACGAGCTATCACTGTTTAATATACTTGCTATAAAGGATGCTTTAAACGATCTATCAACGTTCAGAAGTCTTGCTTTAAATGATGCTCTAAACGAGCTATCATCGTTCAGTATACCTGCTATAAAGGATGCTCTAAACGAGCTACCATCGTTCAGAGGATTCATTTTTCATACTTTTAATAACTAAATTACGTGAATACGATATGGTGCGCCACACAACCTTTCGTACCTTATCTTATTGGTTAGCATGTCGTCATTTGTTAAGCGGTTTTGACTGCTAAAATCACAGTCCGACGCCGCTCGGCAGCGCGTTGTCGTACGATGCAAGATGGTGTCGGGCGGCACCCGACGCCGCTCGGCAGCGCGTTGTCGTACGATTCAATATGGCGTCGGGGGGCACCTAACCAGTCGCGCAACAGCCTATCCGACGCGTAATAATTGTGAGAGGCTTTTTTCAGACCGTACTCAAAATGACCGTACCCCAATAGCGGTATCTGCCTGTAGCGGGTATCCGCCGAGAGGGCGTCGGTCGTGAACCGGTTGCCGACGGCTAAGCCGATAGCCCGACGCCGCTTAGCAGCGCGTTGTCGTACGATCCAAGATGGTGTCAAGCGGCACCAAACGCCACTCGGCAGCGCGTTGTCGTACGATCCAACACGACGTAAGGAGGCACCAGACTGGCCGCGCAGCAGCCCTTATGGGACGAATAATTGTAAAAGACTATGCAGACCGCTGTCTGATGACCAAACATCTGTAGCTGGTATCTGCCAATAGTAGGCATCTGCATATCACAGGCATCCGCTAAGCGTGTGTCGTTTGTTAGCCGGTTGTTGTCTGCTAAGTCGGCAGCCCGCCGCCGCTTCGGCAGGTTATTGTCGTACGATTCTAGATGGCGTCGGTGGCAACTGACCGGCCGCGCAACAGCCAATCTGACACTATAATAATCTGCATGTAAGTGTTAAAAGCTGTCCAGAAACTGCTGACTTCACGACCAAACAGCGGTAAGAGCCCTCCCATGCGTATAGCTGTCATCTGCATGTCGCAGGCATCCGCTTCGCGTGTGTCATTTGTTAGCCGGTTGTCGTCTGCTAAGACGGCAGCCCGACGCTGCTTCTGCAGGGTGTTATCGTACGATTACAGATGACGTCGGTGGCAACTGACCAGTCACGCAGCAGCCTATCTGACACGTAATAATCTGCATGTAAGTGTGAAAAGCGGTCCGCAGACTGTCGACGTCACTACCGAAGAGCAATACCCGGGATCTGCCTTTAGCAGTCATCTGCTTATTGCAGGCATCCGCTTAGCGTGTGTCATTTGTTAGTCGGTTGTCGTCTGCTGGGACGGCAGCCCGCCGCTGCTTCTGCAGGGTGTTGTCGTACGATTACAGATGGCGTCGGTGGCAACTGACCAGCAGCGCAGCAGCCTATCTGACACGTAATAATCTGCATGTAGGTGTGAAAAGCTGTTTGCAGACTGCTGACTTCACGACCAAACAGCAGTAGCGGGCTACTGCCTGTAGCATGCATCGGCCTACGGCCGGCATCGGTCTACCCGGCATCTGTTTAGGGTGGGCATCTGCCCTACGAGCAGGATATAATACCACATGATGGACAGTTCGCGAAGGAACGTCATACATGACACGTACTCATGTGCATGTTGGTATGAATAGCTGTCCTTCGACCGCTGAATTTAAAACCAAGCATCGATGGTGTCAGCTGATTACAGGTGTCGTCTGCTAGTTAAGTAACGATGGCGTTAGCCGGCGACCGGCTTGTGTCACAGATACAGCAGAAATGCTACGCATTCTGCAATTGCAGCATTCCAATCTGTGGCTCTGTAGTGGCAGTGGATACCTAATTCACTGGCCAGATGGGCAGCAGAGTACCATTTCTTACCTTCTATCAAGGAAGGTGCGTGGCCGTTGCAGACCTAGTGCGCGGTATAACTGTATCGCTCTGAGACAATATGTCGCGGTGAAGCTTGAAGCGCGAATGAATTCCGGGGGATGGCAACCCTCACTTAAATAGGACGGGAGAGTGTTCGGATCGTCGATAAGGTCGCAAGACATGGGTCCCTGAATATCGACGATATAGCCGCAAGACATAAAAACGCCGATTTTGGCGAAAAAAGTCAGACACTTAAATTTTTTTGAAAATTCGAAGAAAACTCAAAATTCTCCTAAAAATCGTCTCTGTAAAATTTCCTCATCAAGATTCATTCGAATAAAAGCAGAAGCGCATGCTAACACAATGTCTCTTACGAATAGAACAGAAATAATTCGTATGGAGTCTAGATAGAGCAAAACTATCATTTGAATGTCGGTGGGGAAATAGAAACTTTCGCTACCTCAACAGATGGTGTATCTCCAGCGCACCCATATCATGTGGTACTTTTCTCACACTGCCGTAGTATGCAAGTCACAAACAACATCACATTGGTAGCTGAATTACTTCCAGATAATATTTTTAATGCAGGGCAACAAATCACTACTCTCGAGCCCTAATTTACAATGTTGAGAGCATCGCTGTTCGAACACATCTGCTCTACTCGTAAATAGTTGACTGAATTGACTGGTGATAAATAGAAACAGTGTTGCTCATAACGCAGACTCAAACTTCCAGGATGCTCAATGTGATAGTTAAATAAGTATGGCAATAGGAAGCTCAATTTCATAGTAACGAGGAAGAAGAATTAAAATAAACCTAAAACCAGGCAAAGCAAAATTATTATCTAAACCATCTTGAGAAGCGCTGCAAGATTGAATTAATGGGAGCCACGGGTCTGCATGAATCAAGCAGAACGAGTAAATCCAACGCACTTTGCAGAGTGCTTCCTCTTCATCCGAACCGTCGTAGCAGTCGTCAATGCCGTCACAGAGCAGCGTGTGCAGGACACAGCGCCCGTTGGCGCACTGGTGCTCGGTTCCGGAAAGACACTGGTCTCCAGGCCGCCCGCACGTCACACTGGCCACCTGGATGTCATCATGTGAAACACATGATTTAGGTTGGTAAAAATGTTCGTCTGTGGAATCATGTTAAAAAATTCTACGTTTTCTTCCATTAACTGGAAGGAGTAATTGGAGTAGGAGTTTACAAAGATTAGGGGAGATTCCGAATAGCCCAGCCCACAAGTGCATGATGAGTTTGTCAAGACTTGAACGCCCAACTGCCTCAATAGAGACTGGCACTGCAGCTGGACACGCATCCACTCGGTCACGTCAGCTGTAGTTAAACAAATATATTTATATTGAACTAATTAAAGCGGGTCACCTCCATAATCAACTTCATGGAGGTAACCCGCCGCCCACGAGGGAGCCTGCATGGGTCAGGCGAATCAACTCTGTTAAGATGTCTAGCCTGCGGCGTCGTCGTCTGGGGCTTCGGCCCCAGCGAAAGTCCCTCAGCTCACCTTGTTTCATATCCTCGGTGTTGGGGATTGCGCCTTGTGCACCGACACTTTCAAGACACCAGAACCACAACATATACACATTGTTTTTCATGGACTTGTGAATAATCCCCATTATTTCCCGTACAAAACATCTTTATGAGGTCATCCCTGCACGCGTCTGGTTGGGGCGTTGCAGTATGGCTGAGGGACATGAACAAGCTGCAAGTTTCGCGAATGTTCTGGTGTACACGATTAAATTTATACCACACGGGTGGCCATTTTTTCGCTTCCACACAACCCACAAAGGTAATCCATATAGCAACAAAAACACTACACCACCATTAAGCCGGTCACCCCTTTATCATCTCCCCCCCTCCCCTTGTCTCAACACGCGCGTGTCGGTGGGTATCGAGGATTACGGGCGTCTGTGTCCCACATGCGAAACGCCTAACTTCCTCTTTCATAGACCACCAAGACAAAACATCCAGAAAAATATATTTTATTGATCCTTATTTCTTAATCACTCTGCTTTAGCTCCCCCCTCACCTCCTGAAGGGTACAGTCATGCTCCCCCCAGCCAGCGAAGTCGCAATCCTGCAGACCCGCCTCGTTGCCCCCGCAGTTGACGTCATCCATCAGTAACACTCCAGCATCCGTCCCCGCAACACCCCCAAACCTGGAGTAGGGACCGTCATCAGATTTAATATTGGGTTATAAGCGCTCTATAAACAGCCCATTACTATAAAAATGGAGAGAAAACAAACGGAACTCCCATGCATGAGATCTACACTCAGGTGACGAATCTCAAGCATTAGAACAGCAAGAATGGAAGCAGAGGTAGAGAGTGAGAAAAAGGTTGCGCAAAGAAGAAACCACATCACCTTCATCTAAACTCGAAGATTTAACGACTCGCCATCAGGCGGTGGTGTTAAAGTGAACAAAGGGGTTAATAAGGGGAATTTCTAGGAGCAGTATTTCAACCATCTGCAGAAACACTACCTCTGTGAACTAAGAAGTTGAATGTTCAGGAGATTAATAATAATTTCTCATTATGCAAGTTAACTCATAATATATGTGTATCAACTACATTAATATTTGCCACCCAATTGAGAAAAAATCCTTACAATAAGAATGTGTGCCGTACAAACAAAATTAATGAATTATAATATAACTGATGGCTGCACTGTTTCCCCAAGTAATCAAAACAAATCTGTTACAGAAGTAGTGCACACTCTTGCTAGACTACTCCACCTCAGTTGCCCTGGCTGTGCCCTTACATTGCCCTCACCAGCTGCTACAATCTTGCTAGGCTGCCTTACCTCACTGGCTCCTGTTGAGCTCCTCTCTCAATTCGAACAGCCCACCTTCCGTCCAATCGCATCCCTCCGCTGTGCACTTTTTCGCCCCAACTTGTATCCAGACTGCTCCCCACCCCAACATGCCGCCGCTGTGCACCCATGTCAACCCCAGCCGGTACTCCAGCCGCCCTCGATCCATCTCCAGCCGCAGCAGTGCACAACCCTTGCCTCAGCTGGTACCTCAACTGCCCCCCCCCCCCCCACCTCACGAGCATCCTAGCTACTCCTTCTCCTCACATACCACAGCTGTGCACATCCCATATCCTTGAAAGTACCCCAGCTGCCTTCCCATCACTCGTCGCCGCTATTTATATTACAGATTCTCCGTTTCCTCGTACTGTCTCCCTCGCAGGGCCCTTCCATCTCTACCAGCGAGTACCCTATCTGCCCCCTCCCCGTTCCTCACTTGCTGCCGCTGTGTACCACCCACGCCCTTTGCGGGCATCCGGCTACCACCTCCACACTCTCCTCACCTGCCACCGCTGTGCACCTCTCTCGCACCCAGCGGGTACCCCAGCTGCCGACACACCACGTCGCCGTCAGGAAGGTCCCAAAAGTCGTCACATACGCCTCCCCACCGTCCCAACACTGGTAAACGGAATATGAAAGCTCCCAGTTAACATTTCGCCTCTACACAATCCAGACAACTGTAGATGTATATCCAGACAATGTTTTTCAGACGCAAAATAACTGAGGTAATAAAACGAAGTTTCAAAAACTTCACCTGTATGTCGAATACAAGGATATAAAAATCAGTTTCCTTCTATGCCAGTGGGTAGCATGGGTGTAGGCGGTCACGAAAAGAAGAGTTGCCTAGTCTAATCATCCACAAAGCCATGGCTTGGCAAGGCTGGGTTCGCTGGTCTATCAAACACCGCGACCGAAGTGACCCATTAAAAGTGTAGAACTCAATAGCTAGATTTAATCAACACACGCGCTGAATTTTCATTCGCCCTGTCGGCAATGACATGCAAGCCTCAGATACCATACCAATGACATATCACTCGTATCAGTCACCCCAGTTGAGGATCGGATAAGATGTTCATCACCTCCACGCACTCGTACAAAGAGATTGTCGTCTCCGCCTCGCACTTACCCTTCCTTTCATCATTCCGCCTGCTCCTATCTTTGTAATGTTTGTCTCCGCCCATCCCTCACCCCTGACGTATTTATCCTCGTGTTGGGACCCTCACTCGCCTCTGACCTCCACTCGCCCTTCATGAGGGCCCGTGCCGTTGCTGAGCCGCACCAAAAAGTCCTCTCGCCCGTCGCAGCTCGCTTCATCCTCACCAGACCGGCAGTCGCGGCGCCCGTCGCACGACTGTAAAAGACAAGTGTGGTGAAGGCGTCTTTTCATGTGTAGAGAGGCAACAGACACTGACGCAACATAAACCACACAGAGCTTATGGTCAGTCCGAGCATCCCTTCATGTTGGACAAGGACAAGTTTCTTCTTGTGTAAAGAATGCATCCGTTCATGTGGGGACCAACAACAGACACAGGCGCAAAATAAACAAAGCAAGATACTCATTGTTGACTTCAGCATCGATCAATACATGAGAAGACGACATTAACGGATTTTCCTGTCACTTGACGAAACACAAAAATCGTCTCAAGTCCTTTGAACTTTGACGTTCCCAATAGTCTTCACAAGTTAGAATATGCATTACTTGCCTGCTGAACTTTTAGAGAGAAATAATGGGAAATAAGATAAGCTAAATACTCGTTCTACGAAGACCAGTAAAGCCCCGCCAGCACCTGCTTGCTAGCGTAGCAGCGGCCGTCTTGGCAGGTGTTAGAGCAGTTGTCAGCAGAGGGGGTGTAGGCAGCCCGTTCGTAGTATTCCCACCCTAACTGCTCCTCCAGGCCACCCGTCTCTCCCGCCACCCCATCGCACAATACACACGTCTCGTTGGCGGGTCTATAGGAGATAAGAAAGCATCGTCATCAGAATGGGACCGGAGGTTTGATTTGAGCCTCATTTCCACCGAAGCCTCAACGCGAGTTATCGCAGGCCCTCCCGTAGAATACGAACATCAATGATTATGGTAGGTTCGCACATTCATGTGTGGAAACATTGATTTTATTATGGTCAAATTAAATAAGTTTCGATTGTGGTTTATACGCATGCTTGTGCGTACAATAACGGAAAGAGCTAAAACGTAACTACATAAACGTATCATCATCTTTGTGTAATGTGCGGTGGAGTAACCTCGCAAGTCCGGGTGTTTTCCGAAAGCGATAAGTTTTCCAGCATGTTAGGTAAGTGAGTAAGCTTTGTAGGTTGCACGGGAGATTTCAAAAGGCTCGTCGGGCGGCTGTGAGTGCGTTACAATCAATCAGTAAGTGTCTCACCCTGATTGCGGCCTTGTGGCCACAGGGGCGCGGTGGTGCGTCCGGTCCCATTTCTACATCCGTTAGGTGGTTGTGAGTTATCCTAGTAAGCCCTGCACAGGAGCGGTTGATGAACAATTGGACTCTGCTGCTGGAGAACTTGGTTTCCCATTCTTCAACCAAGGGTTTAACTGAAAGAATTTTTTGTACACTCTGTTGCTACATGTCATTCCATCGGGATGTTATATGGAAGTCGATGATAGGGAACCAGTCTCGGTAATGTATGGTGATGAATTCTTCTTGATGGGTAGACGCCAGTTTAGTTAGCGAACCTGCAAGCTCAGTTCCTCTTATTCCCACGTGTCCAGGAATCCAGGAGAATTCGACCGCTTGACCCGCCTTGGAAATTATAAAGAGATGATCATGCTGCATTTTACGAAGAGCAGGATTTTCATTGTACAAAGTTTTGGGCTAAGTAATGGCACTCAGACTGTCTGAGAATACGACGTATTTGGTGAGACAAACTGCTTTTGTCTTACCAAAGATGACTAATTTTAGTATGTTCAGCTCTGCAGAGAACACAGAGGCAACTCATGAGAAGGTAGTCGAGCGTGAGGTTTCCCCGCACACAGCGGCAGCTACCACTCCGTTCGCGGTTTTGGAGTCGTCAGTGTATATCTAGGTATTGCTCCTCGAGTAGTCTCGAAAATTCCCGTCAGTACGTGTCGGTTGGAATAGTTGATTTAGGGTATATTTATAAATCTAGGTTGACCAGTGGTGGTTGATCATCCACGTTGGTGTGTTGATTTGAAGAATTCGGCATGAGAATGAGGGCTTCACGGCATTGCGGTTGATTTTCAGCGGGGTCAGTAAGTTATACATGCGTAGGGAAAACTGTGGGCAGATATTTTCTTAGCCGCAAAGAAACGTTTGTCGAAAATGTTGTGATATGGTTTGGTGCTGGGTTGTTGATAAGGCACCTACTCTTGAAATAGCATTGTAGCGAGAGTTTGTTTCGCCGGAGCGGAAGTGGAAGCTTGTTAGCTAGCACGTTCAAGGATTCGATGTCAGTGGAACGAAAGACACAGGTTGTGATATGCATAGCGTTGTTTGCGATGATGGATTGGTGTCCGAGAGTGGATTTGGGTACTGAACCATAAACAACGGCTCCATAGTCAATGCTTGAGGGTATTATTGTTCTGAACACCGTCATGCTAATGTCCATCGCGGCACCGATGGACCATTTGCAGCGAGTTTCCAGGGCAGTAATGTGGGGCCACCATGAGAGTTTATGATCCCACACAAGGCCCAGGAACTTTATTGGTTCTTCATATGCTAGAGGTGTGATGTGCAGTGTTTTGGCTGGTTCCAGATGTAAGCCGGACGCAAGGGTATAGTGCGTGCTTTTAATTTGAGATTTGATTTGATCCTCATTTAAACCAGAGCCTCAACGCGAGTCTAATAGGCTCCCCCGTAGGCCTCGATGATCATGGATTCCAGTAGGCTGGCACGCCTCAGCGTGCGAAAAAAAACGCTGTCAAAGTCAGAATTTTTTTAATAATGCAGCAATGTCAGACGCACGCTGGTGCGCGCAAGAAAAACGCTTAGACGAAACTGATCTCCGCTTTCAATCATTTAGAACTTCAAGGGTAATATGTACTCACGCAAGTGCGTACAGGTAGCATCGCCGTGACTGGTTCAAGGTTTACGGCTACACGGACAAAGTCAGCTCCGACAGCAACGCAACACGACCTAGAACGCTACGCAGTTTAGGTCGATTATAGTACACTTCATTTCTTCAGGTAAGACTCACACGAAACGAATCCTCGCCTCCAATCATTTAGAACTTCATGAGTAACATGTACGCACGCTAGTGTGCACAAGTATCATCGTTGAGACTGGTACAAGGCTTACGGCTACACGGACAAAGTCACCTCAGACAGCAACACAACACAATGTTTACAGCTACGCGGTCTAGTTTAGTAGAGGTACAATTTATTTATTCAGGTAAGATAAAGACTGAGACAAAACGAATCCCCGCCTCCAACCCCGCAGAACTCCAACAGTAATATGCACGTGCAAGTGCGCACAGATAGTATCGTTGAAACTGGTACAAGGTCTACGGCTTCACGGATTAGATCAACTCCAACCGCAACGCGTCACAAGGTTTTATAGCAACGCAGTCCAGGTCAACCCCAAAAACTACATATGGTCCGTTAACGCGCGAGCGAGCACAGACTGAAGAAAAAATACCCATTCACAAAATCTCGAACAGGAACTCCCGCATAAATACACCAGCATTATTATACATGACAAAATTGTAGATCTTGAAGAAGAAAGTAAAGACAGGTTCGTCATGGGCAGAAAAACTGATCAGATTATTGATTTTACACTTATTGTTTAAGGGGATAGGGTGGGGAGGGGCATAGGTTCCTTGGGTCACAAAAGAGCCCGATGAATCCCGGAAGGAAACCTAAGTCCCCCGGGTCTTTACGAGCTCCCCGTGTCCCCCGTTTTCTCATCTCATCTCGGCTTGTCTCGGATCATTTCGGCTCGTCGCGACCTACTCGACTCGCCTCAACATGTTTCGACTGATCTCAACGCACCTCGACCAGCCTTGACGTGGCTCTCCATCTGTGCGCTATTAATCATGAGTGGGGTGGTAGAGGTACCTCGGTTCCCAAAAGAGCCTGACGAATCCCGGAGGGTAACCCAAGTACCACGGGTCCCCCGGGCAACCCGGGTCCCCTCGTCTCAGCTCTTCTCGGCTTATCTCGAATCATTATGGTCAGTCTCGGCTCGTCGTGACCAACTCTACTCGCCTCAACATGCTTTGACTGATCTCGACGCACCTCGACCAGCCTTGACGCGACCCTCGCCCTCTGTGCCAGTAATCTGCGGACTGTAATAATTGATTGTTCTACTCGAGCATTTCCCATATGAAGCTATGACGCTAAGAACAGTGTGCAATGGTGTTTTCAAACTCACTAGTCCGTCATTGGTTACGATACTACCTCTGCGCAAATATCCCCTATAGAACGAGTGATATTCGTTGCAGGTAGACGGAGAAATAGTTGAACCTATTTGAAGCGGTTTCACATAGAAGTGAGTGTTAGAAGGAAGAGGGTATCTCAATATACAGCATATGTGCATGTACACAAATACCAAACCAAAAAATATATGAAAGAATACGACTTGGGCATGAATGAAAATAGTTACAACGAAATATTCCGGTAATAAAATATTGTAACGGAACCATTACAACAACGTTTCAGAAGAAGAAAAAAAATCGACATCTGAATCCATATCTAAACCAGTTATGGAAAAAAAATTGTAGTTGCATCGCTGTCAAAGTCGTTGGAGCGCCACAAGACACGTAAGAAAAATGAAATGCAAAATTTTACTGGTAGTTGAAGGCCTTGCAGAGCATGGAGCGGGCAGAGGCGCAACGTGTGGTGCAGGCCTGAAGGGGCGTGTAGAGCCACTTCTCGATCTCGCGACCCCGCAGCCGTCGGTTGCGGCGTGGGGCAGCGAATTTGTCGCTGTAGTCCGGGCACGACCGCTCGTCCTCACCCGCTGGGCAGTCCTGTGGCATGGATCACCAATGACTGTTACAAGATTAGGTTTGCTAGACGTCAACAAGATTAGGAACCAGAATTGCTTGCACATTAACATTAAAATCCTTGAAGCGCCGAACGTCTGAGTAGATATTAGGGGCGCAATATAACACTGCCCGTCGTGGCGCTCTTATCAAGTTTCAAACGAGCACAAGACGATACAACAACTAAAGATGGAACCGAATGCTCCCGCAGCTCCAACCAAAGGCTCTAAATTTGTATCGATACTTCGCCAGGACACGCACAAAATGAATTGGCTCCATTAACATCATTCCCTCCTCGCTTGGATCATTATCCCTGGCTCATGATCTCTTCATCATTTTTTCACTCAGTTCAGATGATTCACTCTCAAGCATCTCGTCCCTCTTTTTCTTCTCCTGCTGATGCCCTGACGGGAGCTCACCTCCCTACCCTTCCCCCTCACCACGTGTCCGTCGCAGCGCCACTCTCCGTACACGCAGCTTCCTGACTCAGAGCAGCGGAAGTGGCCCGCCTCGCACTCGCTGGCTGGAGCAGTGTTGATAGTCTGCTCCTCGCACCTGTAAATTGTTCATTGTGTTACCGATATCATTATTGCATCTGACCAACACGATGACTTCGCAGAATCACGTGTGACGACAGTTTGAATTGGTTATTGATCTTTTGATTTATTCTTCATTTTGAAGCATGAATACAAAGTAACAGTGTCAAGATGACAGATGAACGATCCCATTATTAGTGAGTGTCGTCAGAGCTGGATTAATAATGACATAAAGTGTTTCAAACAGTTCTGTTCTCGACTTGTTTCATAGCGATTACAGACATCCTGTGTGTTGCTTGTTTCTATTCACCTGGGTATGTCACAGCGCTCCGTAGTGCCTGCCTGCACGTAACACCAGGGGCCATCCTCTCCATCAGGGTTGCGACAGAAAGCTGCCTTTGTTTCCACTGCTGCGAGGGAGGCAGCTGCGGCAAGGGAAGGCGCTACCGCCTTACCCCGCCGGCGTGGGTCGAGAAGTGAGGATGAGGGAGAGGGCGTTGGGGACGGGAGAGGTTGGCAGGATGCACCCGAGGAGGTGGTGTTAGCGGACCCGATGTATGAGTTGCCCAGGCCTACAATGCAGCCTGGAGGGAAAATTAGATTTTATTATAGAGCAAGTTTGGAGCACTTTCCAATTACTCTAGTACACTAGAAAGCCTTAGCACTCTAATCCTTCCAAGGAGCACTTTCCATTGACTAGTGCACTAGAAAGCCTTAGTACTCTAATCCTTCTTAGGAGCACTTCCCATTGACTCAAGTGCCCTAGAGAGCCTTAGCACTCTAATCCCATCTAGGAGCACTTTCCATTGACTCTAGTGCCATAGAAAGCCTTCGCACTCTAATCCCATCTAAGAGCACTATCGAGTCGAGTCTGTTGGTGCCGAAAGAAGAAGAAATGGCAAACGAAGATCATAATCCCTAATCATCCAGTGCAGGGAAAACCTGAAAGAAAGAAGAATATTCAATGCAATGCGGAATTCACGGTCTCACAGTATCTTTTATCATGACAGCTCAAGGATCACAGACACTTCCTGAGCACGAGCTACCGAGACCATACTCTCATTCGAAAACAGCGAGAGATCTTCATCATACAAGATTGCCGTTACCTCATGAACGTTGTTCTCTCTTCTAGAACGTGACAGATGCTTGAACACCCACTCTCCGTGACCCTCTCAGTGTTTTCCTCTCCTTTAACTTTCTACCTGTCCATGTACTTTGCGGACATCTTTATTAAACGCCCTAACCCTATCACTGTAGTCTTCTCCCTCAACTTTCTACCGGTCCATGTACTCTGATGACATCTTCATTTAGCGCTCTAACCCTATTGCTGTAGTCTTCTCCCTCGACTTTTTATCTAAGTACTTCGCTGATATCTCCATTAAGCACTGTAACCCGATTAATGTTCTCCTTTCCATGAACTTTCTACTTGTCCTAGTGCATAGCTGACCTCTGCGTTAAAAAAAATTCTTGAATCTTGATCCCATCATAAACTGTCTACCAAGTATCCTTTTTCTAAGCGCTTTTCCTGATTTCTCGCTTCGTCTCACCGATGTCTCGCGGGTCGCTCTCACACACCGCTCCCAGCTGCTCTTCGCAATCGCCCAGCTGCCGACAAGAAGATTAGATTAGAGGGATCGGGTTTTCCAGCACGGTTGAGTCACTAACTGGGTACAGCGGCCAATCATCTGTAAACAACCCAATCATCATTGGTCTCTATTAAATGGATGGCTCAACTAATAAATTAGTGCGATAAAGTGACTTCTCGAAGTTAAATTATAAGAGGGTTTTATTTGTGGCGCATATGCACGCTGATGCAAACAAGAACTACACTTCAACGAAAAATGCTTAAGCGCAGCTACCCAAATCAAACTAACGTATTACTGTTCTCAAAGATAACTTTATCCAACTACAAATGGAGATGTTTCAACTTCAGTACATATGAACGCTGGGCCATAGAGAAACAATGTTCTAGCGAGAAGAGTTTAGATGTGGCTACAGAAACATTTTATCGCCTCTGTGCTGACTTATGACTATGCCGTAATAAATTGTGTGGTCGACCCCGGTATCAAATTGGTGATGAGACCCAAACGTCTCCAATTTATGTATTTCTCCGACCCTTGAGCATTCAATTGTGGAATGAAGAGACAGCAATGACCGAGAGTAAAGAACCAGAGTCACAAATTTTAATAGTAGCTGTGGCTCAGGCGACAGCTAAGAGAAGCGACAGCTAAGAGAGGCGACAGCTAAGAGAGGCGACAGCTAAGAGAGGCGATTGCTACGAGAGGCGACACGCATGTCACGCCAACACCACTACGGCCAATGACATCGCAGGGCATCACCAGCACCGTAATGCTACAGCGCAACAGCGACCACACTTCCCATCGAATGACGAGACGTCACCCCCACCGTGACATTCATGATCTGGAAGGGGAGTGAAAATCTTGGTCATAAATTTCTGTATTTGAAAGGGTATTGCATCACCTAATACAGCTTCACTCATCAACACCATGAATTACACAATGAAACCAGCATGATATAAATCTTGTTTCCACAACATAAGCAACATTTGTAAATAACAACAAACAACCCAAAAGAGATAGAACAACCAAATCGCAACAAAGAGTCCCTTAGCAGCAGCTGCCCTCGTTTTCCGTGCTGTCAGAGAAGGCAGACGACTGGGAGGCTGCCTGCATTTTCCGGGCTGTCAGGGATGGCAGACGACCGGGAGTAGGTCGAAGCACCTCGTTTTGTCAAAACATTGGCCAGATGATTTGATTTGATTTGGGCCTCATTTCCACCAGAGCCTCACCGTGAGTCATAATAGGCTCCCCCGTAGGGTTCGATGATCATTGATTCCAATAGGCTCGCACGCCTAGGTGTGCGAGGGAAAAACAAAACAACGCTTTTAACGTTAGAAAGGAAGTGAAAATTTCAGCAATGTCAGACGCACGCTGGTGCGCAAAAGAAAAAACGCTTACTCAAAACGGACCTCCGCTTCCAATCCTTTTGAACTTAGAGAGTATATATACGTACCCTAGTGCGTACAGGTAGCATCGTCAAGATTAGTACAAGGTCAGTGGCTACACGGGCAAATCCAGCTCCGACAGCAACGCAACACAATATTTACATCTACGCGGTTTACTTGTTTAAATACAATTCATTCATTTAGGTAAGATAAAGACTCAGATGAACCAAAACGAATCCTCGCCTCCAACCCCTCAGAACCTCATGTATATGTCCATACGCCAGTGCGCACAGATAGTATCGTCAAAATTGGTACAAGGTTCACGGCTACTCGGACTAAGCCAGCTCCGACAGCAACGCAACACAATGTTTCCAGCTACGCGGTCTATTTGATTTCAAGTACAATTCATTTAGTCAGGCAAGATAAAGACTCGGACAAAACGAATCCCCGCCTCCAACCACTCAGAACTCCAAGAATTAGTGCAAGGTCTATGGCTTCACGGATTAGGTTGACTCCAACCGCAACGCGTCACAAGGTCTTACAGCTGCGCAATCCACGTAAGCCCCAGAAACTGCGTATGTTCCGTGCACGCGCAGCGAGCACAGACTGAAGAAAAAAATACCCACTCACAAAACCACCAACACGAACTCCCGTACAAATACTCCAGCATTATAATATTGTGAATCGTGAACAAGAAAGAGCAGGTTCGTCATGGGCAGAAAAACTGCTCAGATTATTGATTTCGCACTGATTGTTCAAGGGGA
>SDVV010002828.1:0-22287 GCA_016164225.1 Gammarus roeselii
ATATTATTAGACACGTCATTGTGAAATGTTTCACAGGGACTTGTCTTAGATAAGCATGATGCTGTTGTACTGATGGTGACGTGCATTTTGAAAGGTTTCACAGTGACGGGCCTTAGAGAAGCAAGATGCTGTTGTACTAATGGTGACGTGCATTTTGAAATATTTCACAGTGACGTGTCTTAGAGTGGCAAGATGCTATTGCACTAGTGGTGACGTGCGTTTTGAATTGTTTCACAGTGTCGTGTATTAGCGGAGCAAGATTCTGTTGTACTAAGATTGGCATGCATTTTGAAATGTTTCACAGTGACGTGTCTCAGAGGAGCATGATGCTGTTGTACAAATGGTGGCGTGCATTTTGAAATGTTTCACTTTGACGTGTCTTAGAGTGTCAAAATGCTGTTGTACTAATGGTAGCGTGCATTCTGAAATGTTTCACAGTGACGTGTCTAAGAGTGGCAAGATGCTGTTGTACTAATGGATGCATGCATTATGAAATTTTTCACAGTGACGTGTCTTAGAGTGGTCAGATGCTATTGTACTAATGATGACCTGCGTTTTGAATTGATTCACTGTGACGTGTCTTAGAGGAGCAAGATGCTGTTGTACTAATGGTGACGTGCGTTATGAAATGTTTCACATTGACGTGTCTTAGAGTGACAAGATGCTGTTGTACTAATGGTGGCGAGCGTTTTGAAATATTTCACAGTAACATGTCTTAGAGTGGCAAGATGCTTTTGTACTGATGGTAGCGTGCGTTTTGAAATGTTTAATATTGACGTGTCTTAGAGTGGCAAAGTGCTGATGTACTATTGGTGGTGTGCATTTTGAAATGTTTCACAGTGACGTGTCGTAGAGTGGCAAGATGCTGCTGTACGCATGTGGGCATGCATTTTGAAATGTTTCACAGTGACGTGTCTTAGAGTGGCAAGAGGTTTTTGTACTAATGGTGATGTGCATTTTGAAATGTTTCACACAGTGACGTGTCTTAGAGTGGCAAGATCCTGTTTCACTAATGGTGGCGATCGTTTTGAAATGTTTCACAGTGACGTGCATTTGAGTGGCATGATGCTGTTGTACTATTGGTGGCGTGCATTTTGAACTGTTTCACAGTGACGTGTCTTAGAGTGGCATGATGCTGTTTTACTACTGGTGGCATGCGTTTTGAATTGTTTCACAGAGACGTGTTTTAGCAAATCAAGACGCTTTTGAACTAATGGTGGCGTGCATTTTGAAATTTTTCACAGTGACGTGTCTTAGAGTGGTAAAATGCTGTTGTACTAATGGTTGGCGTGCGTTTTGAATTGATTTACAGTGACGTGTCTTAGCGAAGCATGATGCTGCCTTACAAATGGTGGCGTGAATTTTGAAATATTCCACAGTGACGTGTCTTAGAGCTGCAAAATGCTGTTGTACTAGTGGTGGCGTGCATTTTGAACTGTTTCACAGTGACGTGGCTTAGAGTGGCAAGATGTTTTTGTAATAATGGTGGGGTGCATTTTGAAATGGTTCACAGTGACGTGTCTTGAAGTGGCAAGATGCTGCTGTACTGATGGTGACGTGCGTTTTAACTTGTTTCACATTGTCGTGCTTTAGAGAAGCAAGATGCTGTTTCACTAATGGTGGCACTCATTTTGAAATGTTTCACATTGACGTGTCTTAGAGTTGCAAGGTGCTGTTGCACTAATGGTGGCGTGCATTTTGAAATGGTTCACAGTGACGTTTATTAGAGTGGCAAGATGCTGTTGTACTAATGATGGCGTGCATTTTGAAACGTTTAACAGTGACGTGTCATAGAGGAGCATGATGATGTTGTACCAATGGTGGCATGCAATTTGAAATGTTTCACAGTGACGTGTCTTAGAGTGGCAAGATGCTGTTATACTAATGGATGCGTGCATTTCAAAAAATTTCCGTGACGTGTCTTAGAGTGGCCAGATGCTGTAGTACTAATGATGGCGTGCATTTTGAATTGATTCACTGTGACGTGTCTTAGAGGAGCATGATGCTGTTGTACTAATGATGGTTTGCGTTTTGGAATGTTTCAGAGGGACGTGTCTTAGAGTGGCAAGATGCTGTTGTACTAATGGTGGCTTGTGTTATGGAATGTTTCACAATGACGTGTCGTAGAGTGCATGATGCTGTAGTACTAATAGTGGCGTTTATTTTGAAATGTTTCACAGTGACGTGTCTTAAAGTGGCAAGATGCTGTTGTACTAATGGTGGCGTGCGTTTTGAAATATTTCACAGTAACATGTCTTAGAGTGGCAAAATGCTGTTGCACTAATGATGGCGTGCGTTTTGGAATGTTTTACAGTGGCCTGTCTAAGAGTGGCAAGATGCTTTTGCACTTATGAATGCGTGCGTCTTGAAATGTTTCACAGTGACGTGTCTTAGAGGGGCAAGGTGCTGTTGTACTAATGGTGCCGTGCATTTTGAAATGTTTCACAGTGACTTGTCCTAGAGTGGCAAGATGCTATTGTACTAATGGTGGCGTGCGTTTTGAATTGTTTAACAGTGTCGTGTTTTACAGAAGCAAAATGCTGTTGTACTAAGGGTGGCATGCATTTTGAAATGTTTCACAGTGACGTGTCTCAGAGGAGCAAGATGCTGTTGTACAAATGGTGGCCTGCATTTTGAAATGTTTCACTGTGACGTGTCTTAGAGTGGCAGAATGCTGTTGTACTAATGGGGGCGTGCATTTTGAATTGATTCACAGTGACGTGTCATAGAGGAGCTAGATTCTGTTTTACTAACGGTAGCGTGCGTTCTGAAATATTTCACAGTGACGTGTCTTAGAGTTGCAAGATGCTGTTGTACTAATGGTGTCGTGCATTTTGAAATGTTTCACAGTGTCGTGTCTTGGAGTGGCAAGATGCTGTTGTACTAATGGAGGCGTGCGTTTTGAAATATTTCACAGTGTAATGTCTTAGAGTGGCAAGATGCTGTTGCACTAATGGTGGCGTACATTTTGAAATGTTTTACAGTGTCGTGTCTTAGAGTGTCAAGCTGCTTCTGTACTAATGGTAGCGTGCGTTTTGAAATGTTTCACAGTGACGTGTCCTAGAGAGGCAAGGTGCTGTAGTACTAATGGTGGCGTGCAATTTGAAATGTTTCACAGTTACGTGCCTTGAAGTAGCAAGATGCTGTTGAACTAATGGTGGCGTGCATTTTGAAATGTTTCACAGTGACGTGTCTTTGAGTGGCAAGATGCTATTGTACTAGTGGTGGCGTGCGTTTTGAATTGTTTCACAGTGTCGTGTTTTTGCGAAGCAAGATTCTGTTGTACTAAGATTGGCATGCATTTTGAAATGTTTCTCAGTGACGTGTCTCAGAGGAGCAAGATGCTGTTGTACAAATGGTGACGTGCGTTTTGGAATGTTTCACAGTGACGTGTCTTAGAGTGGCAAGATGCTGTTGTACTAATGATGGCGTGCATTTTGAAATTATTCACAGTGTCGTGTTTTAGAGTGGCAAGATGCCGTGGCGCTAATGGTGGTGCGTCTTTTGAAATGTTTCAGAGTGACGTGTCTTAGAGTGGCAAGGTGCTGATGTACTATTTCGTGACGTGCATTTTGAAATGTTTCACAGTGACGTGTCGTTGAGTGGCAAGATGCTGCTGTACTCATGGTGGAATGCATTTTGAAATTATTTCACAGTGACGTGTCTTCGAGTGGCAAAAGGTTTTTGTACTAATGGTGATGTGCATTTTGAAATGTTTCACACAGTGACGTGTCTTAGAGTGGCAATATCCTGTTTTACTAATGGTGGCGATCGTTTTGAAATGATTCACAGTGACGTGCATTTGAGTGGCATGATGCTGTTGTACTAGTGGTGGCGTGCATTTTGAACTGTTTCACAGTGACGTGTCTCGGAGTGGCAAGATGCTGTTGCACTAATGGTGGCGTGCATTTTGAAATATTTCACAGTGACGTGTCTTAGCGAAGCAAGATGCTGTTATACTAATCGTGGCGTGCCTTCTGAATTAATTCTCAGTTACGTGTCCTAGAGTGTCAACACGCTGTTGTAATAATGGTATCGTGCATTTTGAAATGTTCCTCAGTGACGTGTCATAGAGTGGCAAGATGCTGTTGTACTGATGGTGACGTGCATTTCGAATTATTTTACAGTGACGTGTCTTAGAGTGGCAAGATGTTGTTGTACTAATGGTGACGTGCTTTTTAACTTGTTTCACAGTGTCGTGTTTTAGAGAAGCGATATGCTGTTGTACTAATGGTGGCGTGCATTTTGATATGTTTCACCGTGACGTGTCTTGGAGTGGCAAGATGCTGTTGTACTAATGGTGACGTGCGATTTAACTTGTTTCACAGTGTCGTGCTTTAGAGAAGCAAGACGCTGTTTCACTAATGGTGGCACTCATTTTGAAATGTTTCACATTGACGTGTCCTAGAGTTGCAAGGTGCTGTTGCACTAATAGTGGCGTTCTGTTTGAAATGTTTCACAGTGACGTGTATTAGAGTGGCAAGATGATATTGTACTAGTGGTTGCGTACGTTTTGAATTGTTTCACAGTGTCGTGTTTTATTGAATCAAGATTCTGTTGTACTAAGTTTGGCATGCATTTTGAAATGTTTCACAGTGACGTGTCTCAGGGGAGCAAGATGCTGTTGTACAAATGGTGGCGTGCATTTTGAAATGTTTCACTGTGACGTGTCTTAGAGTGGCAAAATGCTGTTGTACTAATGGTGGCGTGCATTTTGAAATGATTCACAGTGACGTGTCATAGAGGAGCTAAATGCTGATGTACTAATGTTAGCGTGCATTCTGAAATGTTTCACAGTGACGTGTCTCAGAGTGGCAAGATGCTGTTGTACTAATGGATGCGTGCATTTTGAAATTTTCCACAGTGACGTGTCTTAGAATGGTCTGATGCTGTTGTACTAATGATGGCGTGCGTTTTGAATTGATTCACTGAGACGTGTCTGAGAGGAGCAAGATGCTGTTGTACTAATGGTGACGTGCGTTTTGAAATGTTTCACAGTGACGTGTCTTAGAGTGGCATGATGCTGTTGTACTAATGGGGGCGTGCGTTTTGAAATATTTCACAGTAACATGTCTTAGAGAGGCAAGATACTGTTACACTAATGGTGGCGTGCGTTTTGAAATGTTTCACAGTGTCGTGTCTTAGTGTGGCAAGATGCTTTTGTACTGATGGTAGCGTGCGTTTTGAAATGTTTCAGAGTGACGTGTCTTAGAGTGGCAAGGTGCTGATGTACTATTGGTGGCGTGCATTTTGAAATGTTTCACAGTGACGTGTCGTAGAGTGGCAAGATGCTGCTGTACGCATGGTGGCATGCATTTTGAAATGTTTCACAGTGAAGTGTCTTAGAGTGGCAAGAGGCTTTTGTACTAATGGTGATGTGCAGTTTGGAAATGTTTCACAGAGTGACGTGTCCTAGAGTGGCAAGATCCTGTTTTACTAATGTTGACGATCGTTTCGAAATGTTTCACAGTGACGTGCATTTGAGTGGCATGATGCTGATGTACTAGTGGTGACGCGCGTTTTGAAATATTTCACATTGACGTGTCTTAGAGTGGCAAGATGCTGTTGTACTAATGGATTCGTACATTCTAAAAAAATCGCAGTGACATGTCATAGAGTGGTCATATGCTGTTGTACTAATGATGGCGTGCGTTGTGAATTGATTCACTGTGACGTGTCTTAGAGGAGCAAGATGCTGTTGTACTAATAGTGGCGTGCGTTTTGAAATGTTTTACAGTGACGTTTCTTAGAGTGGCAAGATGCTGTTGTACTAATGGTGGCGGGCATTCTGAAATGTTTCACAGTGACGTGTCTTAGAGTGGCAAGATGCTGTTGTACTAGAGGTGGCGTGCATTTTGAAATTATTCACAGTGTCGTGTTTCAGAGTGACAAGATATTGTGGCACTAATGGTGGCGCGCATTTTGAAATGTTTCAGAAAGACGTGTCTTAGAATGGCAAGATGCTGTTGTACCAATGGTGGCATGTGTTTTGAAATGTTTCACATTGACGTGTCGTAGAGTGGCATGATGCTGTTGTACTAATGATAGCGTTTATTTAGAAATGTTTCAAAGTGACGTGTCTTAGAGTGGCAAGATGCTGTTGTACTAATGGTGGCGTGCGTTATGAAATATTTCACAGTAACATGTCTTAGAGTGGCAAAATGCTGTTGCACTAATGATGGCGTGCGTCTTGAAATGTTTCACAGTGACGTGTCTTAGAGTGGCAAGGTGCTGTTGTACTAATAGTGCCGTGCATTTTGAAATGTTTCACAGTGACGTGTTCAGAAGGAGCAAGATTCTGCTTAACTAATGGTGACTTGCATATTGGAATGTTTCACAGTGACGTGTCTTAGTGTGGCTAGATGCTATTGTACTAATGGTGGCGTGCGTTTTGAATTGTTCCACAGTGTCTCGTTTTACAGAAGCAAAATGCTGTTGTACCATTGGTGGTATGTGTTTTGAAATGTTTCACATTGACGTGTCGTCGAATGGCAAGATGCTGTTGTACTAATGGTGGCGTGCATTTTGAAATGATTTACAGTGACGTGTCATAGAGGAGCTAAATGCTGATGTACTAATGGTAGCGTGCATTCCGAAATGTTTCACAGTGACGTGTCTCAGAGTGGCAAGATGCTGTTGTACTTATGGATGCGTGCATTTTGGAATTTTTCACAGTGACGTGTCTTAGAGTGGTTAGATGCTGTTGTACTAATGAAGACGTGCGTTTTGAATTGATTCACTGAGACGTGCCTTAGAGGAGCAAGATGCTGCTGTACTAAATGTGACGTGCGTTTTGAAATGTTTCACTGTGACGTGTCTATGAGTTGCAAGATGCTGTTGTACTAATGGGGGCGTGCATTATGAAATATTTCACAGTAACATGTCTTAGAGAGGCAAGATGCTGTTGCACTAATGGTGGCGTGCGTTTTGAAATGTTTTACAGTGTCGTGTCTTTGTGTGGCAAGATGCTTTTGTACTGATAGTAGCGTGCGTTATGAAATGTTTCAGAGTGACGTGTCTTAGAGTGGCAAGGTGCTGATGTACTATTGGTGATGTGCATTTTGAAATGTTTCACAGTGATGTGTCGTTGAGTGGCAAGATGCTGCTGTACGCATGGTGGCATGCATTTTGAAATGTTTCACAGTGACGTGTCATAGAGTGGCAAGAGGCTTTTGTACTAATGGTGATGTGAATTTTGAAATGTTTCACACAGTGACGTGTCTTAGAGTGGCAAGATCCTGTTTTACTGATAGTGGCGATCGTTTAGAAATGTTTCACAGTGACGTGCATTTGCGTGGCATGATGCTGTTGTACTAGTGGTGGCGTGCATTTTCAACTGTTTCACAGTGACGTGTCTTAGAGAGGCATGATGCTGTTGTCCTAATGGTGACGTGCGTTTTGAAATCTTTCACAGTGACGTGTCTTAGATTGGCATGATACTGTTGTACTAATGATGGCGTGCATTTTGAATTGATTCGCAGTGACGTGTCATAGAGGAGGTAGATGTTGTTTTACTAATGGTAGCGTGCGTTCTGAAATATTTCACAGTGACGTATCTTAGAGTGGCAAGATGCTGTTGTACTAATAGATTCGTAAAATTTGAAATTTTTCACAGTGACATGTCATAGAGTGGTCGGTCATATGTTGTTGGACTAATGATGGCGTGATCTGTGAATTTATTCACTGTGACGTGTCTTAGAGTGGCAAGATGCTGTTGTCCTAATGGTGACGTGCTCTCTGAAATGTTTCGCTGTTACGTGTCCTAGAGTGGCAAGATGCTGTTGTACTAATGGTGGCGTGCATTTTGGAATGTTCCACAGTGACGTGTCATAAAGTGGAAAGATGCGGTTGTACTAATGGTGATGTTCATTTTGAAATGTTGCACAGTGACGTGTCTTAGAGTGGCAAGATGCCGTTGTTCAACTGGAAGCGTGCATTTTGGAATATTTCACATTGACGTGTCTTAGAGTGGCAAAATGCTGTTGTATTTCTGGTGGTGTGCGTTTTGAATTGTTTCACAGTGGCGTGTCTTAGAGTGGCAAGATACTGTTTTACTACTGGTGGCGTGTGTTTAGAATTGTTTCACAGTGACGTGTTTTAGAAAAGCAAGATGCTGTTGATATAATGGTGGCATGCATTTTGAGATTTTCCACAGTGACGTGTCTTAGAGTGGCAAAATGCTGTTGTACTAATGGTGGCGTGCGTTTTGAATTGATTTACAGTGACGTGTATTAGCGAAGCATAATACTGTTGTACAAATGGTGGCGTGTATTATGAAATGTTCCGTAGTGACGTGTCTCAAAGTGGCAAGATGCTGTTGCACTAATGGTAGCGTGCATTTTGAAATATTTCACAGTGACGTGTCTTGGCGAAGCAAGATGCTGTTGTACTAATGGTGACGTGCGTTTTGAATTACTTCTCAGTTAAGTGTCTTAGAGTGGCAAGATGCTGTTGTAATAATGGTATCGTGTATTTTGAAATGTTCTACAGTGACGTGTCATAGAGAAGCAAGATGCTGTTGTACCAATGGTGGCATGCATTTTAAAAAAAATCACATTGACGTGACATGGAGTGGCAAGATTCTGTTGTACTAATGGACGCGTGCATTTAAAAATGTTCACAGTGACGTGTCTTAGAGGAACAAGATGCTGTTGTACTGATGGTGACGTGCATTTTGAATTGATTCACAGTGACGTGTCATAGAGGAGCTAGATGCTGTTGTACTAATGGTAGCGTGCGTTCTGAAATATTTCACAGTGACGTGTCTTAGAGTGGCAAGATGCTGTTGTACTAATGGATGCGTGCATTATGAAATTTTTCATAGTGACGTGTCTTAGAGTGTCATATGCTGTTGTACTAATGATGACGTGCGTTGTGAATTGATTCACTGTGACGTGTCATAGAGGAGCAAAATGCTGTTGTACCAATGGGGGCGTGCGTTCTGAAATGTTGCCCAGAGACGTGTCTTAGAGTGTCAATATGCTGTTGAACTAATGGTGTCGTGCATTCTGGAATGTTTCACAGTGACGTGTCATAGAGTGGAAAGAAGTTGTTGTACTAATGGTGGCATGCATTTTGAAATTATTCATAGTAACGTGTCATTGAGTGGCAAGATGCTGTTGAACTAATGGTGGCGTGCGTTTTGAAACGTTGCACAGTGACGTGTCTTAGAGTGGCAAGATGCTATGTCACTAATGGTGGCGTTCGTTCTGGAATGTTTCACAGTGACGTGTCTTAGAGTGGCAAGATGTTGTTGTAATAATGGTGGGGTGCATTCTGTAATGTTCCACAGTGACGTGTCTTTGAGTGGCAAGATTGCTTTTGTGCTAATGGGGATGTGCATTCTGAAATGTTTCACACAGTGACGTGTATCAGAGTGGCAAGATCCTGTTTAACTATTGGATGCGAGCGTTTTGAAATGTTTCACAGTGACGTGTATTAGAGTGGCAAGATGCTGTTGCAATAATGGTGGCGTTCATTCTGAAATGTTTCACAGTGACGTGTCCTAGAGTGGCAAGATGCTGTTGTACTAATGGTGGCGTGCATTTTGGAATTTTCCTCACTGACGTGTCTTAGAGTGGAAAGATGTGGTTGTACTAATGGTGGAGTTCATTTTGAAATGTTTCACAGTGACGTGTCTTACAGTGGCAAGATGCTGTTGTTCTACTCTTAGCGTGCATTTAAAATGTTTCACAGTGACGTGGTTTAGAGTGGCAAGATGCTCTTGTATTAATGGTGACGTGCGTTTTGATTTGATTTACAGTGACGTGTTTTAGCAAAGCAAGATGCTGTTGAACTAATGGTTGCATGCATTTTGAATTTTTCCACAGTGACGTGTCTTAGAGTGGCAAAATGCTGCTGTACTAATGGTGGCGTGCGTTTTGATTTGATTTACAGTGACGTGTCTAGCGACGCATGATGCTGTTGTACAAATGGTGACGGTCATTTTGAAATGTTCCACAGTGACGTATCTCAGAGTGGCAAGATGCTGTTGCACCAATGGTGGCGTGCATTTTGAAATATTTCACAGTGACGTGTCTTAGCGAAGTAAGATGCTGTTGTACTAATGGTGGCGTGCGTTTTGAATTATTTCTCAGTTACGTGTCTTAGAGTGGCAAGATGCTGTTGTAATAATGGTATCGTGCATTCTGAGATGTTACACAGTGACGTGTCATAGAGTAGCAAGATGCTGTTGTACTAATGGTGGCGTGCATTTTAAAAAAATTCACAGTGACGTGTCTTGGAGTGGCAAGGTTCTGTTGTACTAATGGAGGCGTGCATTTTGAAATGTTTCTCAGTGACGTGTCTTAGAGGAACAAAATGCTGTTGTACTGATGGTGACGTGCATTTTGAAATGTTTCACAGTGACGTGTCTTAGAGGAGCAAGATGCTGTTGTACTGATGGTGGGGTGCATTTTGAAATGTTTCACAGTGACGTGTCATAGAGGGGCAAGATGCTGTTGTACTAATGGTGGCGTGCTTTTTAACTTGTTTCACAGTGTAGTGTTTTAGAGAAGCAAGATGCTGTTGTACTAATGGTGACGTGCATTATGAAAATTTCCACCATGACGTGTTTTAGAGTGGCAAGATGCTGTTGTACTAATGGTGGCGTGCGTTTTAACTTGTTTCACAGTGTCGTGTTTTAGATAAGCAAGATGCTGTTTCGCTTATGGTGGCGCCCATTTTGAAATGTTTCACATTGACGTGTCTTTGAGTTGCAAAATGCTGTTGCACTAATGGTGGCGTGCATTTTGAAATGTTCCACAGTGACGTGTATTAGAGTGGCAAGATGCTGTTGTACTAATGCTGGCGTGTCATTCGAAGTGTTTCACAGTGACGTGTCTTTGAGTGAGAAAATGCTGTTGTACTAATGGTGGCGTGCGTTTTGAAATGTTTCATAATGAAGTGTCTTGGAGAAGCAAGATGCGGTTGTACTAATGATGACGTGCATTTTGAAATAATTCACAGTGACGTGTCTTAGAGGAGCAAGATGATGCTGTACCAATGGTGGCATGCATTTTGAAATGTTTCACAGTGACGTGTATTAGAGTGGCAAGATGCTGTTGTACTATTGCTGGCGTGCCATTTGAAGTGTTTCACAGTGACGTGTCTTAGAGTGGCGAAATGCTGCTGTACTAAAGGTGGTGTGCATTTTGAATTGATTCACAGTGACGTGTCTTAGAGGAGCTAGATGCAGTTGTACTAATGGTGCGTGCGTTCTGAAATGTTTCACAGTGACGTGTCCTAGAGTGGCAAGATGTTGTTATACAAATGGTTGCGTGCATTTTGAAATTTTTCACAGTGACGTGTCCTAGAGTGGCCAGACGCTGTAGTACTAATGATGGCGCGCGTTTTGGATTGATTCACAGTATCGTGTTCTAGAGTGGCAAGATGCTGTTGTACTAATGTTGGCGTGCATTCTGGAATGTTTATCAGGGACGTGTCTTAGAGTGGCAAGATGCTGTTGTCCTACTGGTGGCGTGCATTTTGGAATTATTCAGTGTCGTGTCTTAGAGTGGCAAGATGCTGTTGCACTAATGGTGGCGCGCATTTTGAAATGTTTCAGTGGGACGTGTCTTAGAGTGGTAAGATGCTGTTGTACTAAAGGTGGCGTGTGATATGGAATGTTTCACAGTGACGTGTCGTAGAATGTGAAGATGTTGTTGTACTAATGGTGGCGTTTATTTTGAAATGTTTCACAGTGACGTGTCTTAGAGTGGCAAGATGCTGTTGTACTAATGGTGGCGTGCGTTCTGAAAAATTTCACAGTAACATGTCTTAGAGTGGCAAAAGGCTTTTGTACTAATGGTAGCGTGCGTTTTGAAATGTTTCACACAGACGTATCTTAGAGTGGCAAGATGCTGTTGTATTAATGGTGGCGTGAGTTTTGAAATGTTTCAGAGTGACTTGTCTTAGATTGGCACGATGCTGTTGTACTAATGGTGGCGTGCATTATGAAATGTTTCACATGGTCGTGTCTTAGAGTAGCAGGATGCTGTTGTACTAATAGTCGCGTGCATTTTGAAATGCTATACAGTGACGTGTCTTAGAATGGCAAGATGTTGTTGCACTAACGTTGGCGTGCGTTATGAATTTTTTCACAGTGACGGGTCTTAGAGTGGCAAGATGCTGTTGTACTAATGGTGGCATGCGCTGTGTATCGATTCACAGTGACGTGTCTTAGAGTGGCAAGATGTTGTTGTACTAATGGTGGCGTGCATTCTGAAATGTTTCACAGTGACGTGTCTTAGATTGGCAGGAGGCTTTCGTCCGAATGGTGATGTGCACTCTGAAATGTTTCACAGTGACGTGTCTTAGAGTGGCAAGATGCTGTTGTACTAATGGTGGCGTGCATTTAAAATGTTTCACAGTGACGTGTCTTAGAGTGGCAAGATGCGGTTGTACTAATGGTGGTGTTCATTTTGAAATGTTTTACAGTGACGTGTCTTAGAGTGGCAAGATGCTGTTGTCCTACTGGTAACGTGCATTTTCAAATGTTTCACAGTGATGTGTCATAGAGTGGCAAGATGTTGTTGTACTAATGGTAGCGTGCGTTTTGAAATGTTTCAAAGTGACGTTTCCTAGAGTGGCAAGATGCTATTGTACTAATGGTGACGTGCGCTATGAAATGTTTCACAGTGACGTGTCTTAGAGTGGTAAGATGCCGTTTTACTACTGGTGGCGTGCGTTTCGAATTGTTTCACAGTGACGTGTTCTAGCAAAGCAAGATGCTGTTGAACTAATGGTGGCGTGCGTTTTGAATTGATTTACAGTGACGTGTCTTGGCGAAGCATGATGCTGTTGTACTAATGGTGGTGTTCATTTTGAAATGTTTCACTGTGACGTGTCTTAGAGTGGCAAGATGCTGTTGTCCTACTGGTGATGCGCATTTTGAAATGTTTCACAGTGACGTGTCTTAGAGTGGCAAGATGATGTTGTACCAATAGTGCCGTGTGTTTCGAAATGTTTCACATTTACGTGTCTTAGAGTTGCAAGATGCTGTTGTACTAATGGTAGCGTGTATTTTGAACTGTTTCACAGTGACGTGTCTAGGAGGAGCAAGGTGCTGTTTTACTAATGGTGGCGTGCATTTTGAATTGTTTCACAGTGACGTGTCTTAGAGTTGCAGGATGCTGTTGTACTAATGATGGCGTGCGTTTTGAATTGTTTCACATTGACGTTTCTTAGAGAGGCAAGATACTGTTTCACTACTGGTGACGCGTGTTGTGAATTGTTTCACAGTGACGAGTTTTAGCAAAACGCGAGGCTGTTGAACTAATGGTGGCGTGCATTTGAAATTTTCCACAATGACATATCTTAGAGTGGCAAAATGCTGTTGTTAGAACGGTGGCGTGCGTTTTGAATTGATTTACAGTGACGTGTCGTAGTGAAGCAAAATGCTGTTGTACAAATGGTGGCGTGCATTTTGAAATGTTCCACAGTGACGTGTCTTGGAGTGGCAAGATTCTGTTGTACTGATGGTGACGTGCATTATGAAATGTTTCACAGTGACGTGTCTTAGAGTGGCAAGATGTTGTTGTACTAATGTTGGCGTGCGTTTTAATTTGTTTCACAGTGTCGCGTTTGAGAGAAGCAAGATGCTGTTGTAATAACGGTGGCGTGCCTTCTGAAATTTTTCACAGTGACGTGTCTTAGAGTGGCAAGATGCTATTGTACTAATGATGGCGTGCGTTTTGAATTGATTCTTAGTGACTTATCTTAGAGGTGCAAGATGCTGTTTCACTAATGTTGGTGCGCGTTATGAAATACTTCACAGTGCCGTGTTTTAGCGAAGCAAGATGCTTCTGTACTAATGGTGGCGTGCATTTTGAAATTTTTCACAGTGACGTCTCCTAGAGTGGCAAGATGCTTGTGTACTAATGATGACGTGCGTTTTGAATTGTTTCACAGTGACGTATCCTAGAGTGGCAAGATGCTGTTGTACTAATGATGGCGTGCATTTTGAAATGTTTCACAGTGTCGTGTCCTAGAGTGACAAGATGCTGTTATACTAATGGTGACGTGCATCTTGAAAAGTTTCAGAGGGATGTGTCGTAGAGTAGCAAGATGCCGTTGTACAAATAGTGGCTTTCGTTTTGAAATGTTTCAAAGTGACGTGTCTTAGAGTGGCGAGATGCTGTTGTACTAATGGTGACGTGCGTTCTGAAATGTTTCACAGTGACGTGTCTTACAGTGGCAAGATGTTGTTGCACTAATGGTGGCGTGCGTTTTGAATTATTTCTCAGTTACGTGTCATAGAGTGGTAAGATGCTGTTGTACTAATGGTGCCGTGCGTTTTGAAATGTTTCACAGTGACGTGTCGTGAAGGGGCAAGATGCTGTTGTACTAATGGTGGCGTGCATTTTGAAATGTTATACAGTGACGTGTGATGATGTAGCAAGATGCTGTTGTGCTAATGGTTTCGTGCGTTTTGAATTGATTCACAGTGACGTGTCATAGAGGAGCAAGATGCTGCTGTACTAATGGCAGCGTGCGTTCTGAAATGTTTCACAGTGACGTGTCTTAGAGTTGCAAGATGCTGTTGTACTAATGGTGGCGTGCATTCTGAAATGTTTCACAGTGACGTGTCTTAAAGTAGTAAGATGCTGCTGTACTAATGGTGGCGTGCATTTCGAAATTATTCACAGTGTCGTGTTTTAGAGTGGCAAGATGCTGTTGTACTAATGGCAGCGTGCGTTCTGAAATGTTTCACAGTGACGTGTCTTAGAGTGGCAAGATGCTGTTGTACTAATGGTGGTGTGCATTCTGAAATGTTTCACAGTGACGTGTCTTAGAGTGGCAAGATGCTGTTTTACTAATGGTGGCGTGCATTTCGAAATTATTCACAGTGTCGTGTTTTTGAGTGGCAAGATGCTGTGGCACTAATGGTGGCGTGTGTTCTGAAATGTTTCACAGTGGCGTGTCCTAGAGTGGCACGATGCTGTTATACTAATGGATGCGTGCATTTTGAATTTTTTCACAGTGACGTGTCTTAGAGTGGCCAGATGCTGTAGTACTAATGATAGCGTGTGTTTTGAATTGATTCACATTGACGTGTCAAATGTGGCACGATGCTGTTATACTAATGGATGCGTGCATTTTGAAATTTTTCACAGTGACGTGTCATATAGTGGCCAGATGATGTTGTACCATTGGTGACATGCATTTTGAAATGTTTTACAGTGACATGTCTTAGAGTGGCAAAATGCTGTTGTGCTAATGGTGTTGTGCATTTTTAATTGATTCACAGGGACGTGTCTTAGAGGAGCTAGATGCTGTTGTACTAATGGTGCGTGTGTTCTGAAATGTTTCACAGTGACGTGTCTTAGAGTGGAACGATGCTCTTATACTAATGGATGCGTGCATTTTGAAATTTTCCACAGTGACGTGTCTTAGAGTGGCCAGATGCTGTAGTACCGATGATGGCGTGCGTTTTGAATTGATTCACTGTGACGTGTCTTAGAGGAGCAAGATGCTGTTGTTCTAATGGTTGTATGCGTTCTGAAATGTTGCACAGTGACGTGTCTTAGAGTGGCAAGATGCTGTTGTACCAATGGTGGCGCGCATTTTGAATTTTTTCAGAGGGACGTGTCTTAGAGTGGTAAGATGCTGTCGTACTAGAGGTGGCATGTGTTATGGAATGTTTCACAGTGACGTGTCGTAGAGTGGCAAGATGCTGTTGTACTAATGGTAGCGTGCGTTCTGAAATGTTTCACAGTGACGTGTCTTAGAGAGGCAAGATGCTGTTGTACTAATGGATGCGTGCATTTGAAAATTTTCACAGTGACGTGTCCTAGAGTGGCCATATGCTGTTGTACTATTGATGGCTTGCGTGTTGAATTGATTCACTGTGACGTGTCTTAGAGAATCAAGATGCTGTTGTACTAAGGTGGCGAGCGTTTTGAAATGTTTCACAGTGACGTGTCTTAGAGGAACAAGATGCTGTTGTACTGATGATGACATGCATTTTGAAATGTTTCACAGTGACGTGTCTTAGAGTGGCAAGATGCTGTTGCACTAATGCTGGCGTGCCTTATGAAATATTTCACAGTGACGTGTCTTAGCGAAGCAAGATACTGTTGTACTAATGGTGGCGTGCGTTTTGAATTATTTCTCAGTTACGTGTCATAGAGTGGCAAGATGTTGTTGTAATAATGTTTGCGTAAATTTGAAATGTTCCACAGTGACGTGCCATAGAGTAGCAAGATGCTGTTGTACTAATGGTGGCGTGCATTTTAAAATGTTTCACGGTGACGTGTCATGGAGTGGCAATATTCTGTTGTACTAATGGAAGCGTGCATTTTGAAATGTTTCACAGTGACGTGTCTTAGAGGAACAAGATGCTGTTGCACTGATAGTGTATGCATTTTGAAATGTTTTACAGTGACGTGTCTTAGAGGAGCAAGATGCTGTTGTACTGATGGTGGCGTTTATTTTGAAATGTTTCACAGTGACGTGTCTTAGAGTGGCAAGATGCTGTTGTACTAATGATGGCGTGCGTTTTAAATTGATTCACAGTGACGTGTCCTAGTGGAGCAAGATGCTGTTTCACTAATGGTGGCGAGCGTTAATAAATGTTTCCCAGTGTCGTGTCTTAGTGTGGCAAGATGCTGTTGCACTAATGGTGGCATGCATTCTGTAATGTTTCACAGTGACGTGTCTCAGAGTGGCAAGATGCTGTTGTACTAATAGTGGCGTGCATTTTGAACTGTTTCACAGGGACGTGACTCAGAGTAGCATGATGCTGTTGTTATAACGGTGACGTGCACTATGAAATTTTTCACAGTGACGTGTCTCAGAGTGGCAAGATGCTGTTGTACTAATGGTAGCGTGCGTTATGAAATGTTTCAAAGTGACGTGTCCTAGAGTGACAAGGTGATATTGTTCTAATGGTGACGATCGTTATGAAATGTTTCACAGTGACGTGTCTTAGAGTGGCAAGATGCTGTTATACTATTGGTTACTTGCGATTTGAATTGTTTCACAGTGACGTGTCTTAGAGTGGCATGATACTGTTATACTACTGGTGGCGTGCGTTTCGAATTGTTCCACAGTGACGTGTTTTAGCAAAGCAAGATGCTGTTGAACTGATGGTGGCGTGCATTTTTAAATGTTATACAGTATCGTGTCATGAAGTAGCGAGATGATGTTGTACTAATGGTGGCGTGTATTTTGAACTGATTCACAGTGACGTGTCGTAGAGGATCTAGATGCTGTTGTACTAATGGTAGCGTGCGTTCTGAAATGTTTCACAGTGACGTGTCTTAGAGTGGCAAGATGCTATAGTACTAATGGATGCATTTTTTCACAGTGACGTGTCCTAGAGTGGCCATATGCTGTTGTACAAATGATGGCGTGCGTTTTGAATTGATTCACTGTGACGTGTCTTAGAGGGGCAAGATGCTGCTGTACTAATGGTGGCGTGCGTTTTGAAATGTTACACAGTGACGTGTCTTAGAGTGGCAAGATGCTGTTGTACTTATGGTGGCGTGCATTCTGAAATGTTTCACAGTTTCGTGTCTTAGAGTGGCAAGATGCTGTTGTACTAATGGTGACGTGCATTTTGAAATTATTTAGTGTCGTGTTTTAGAGTGGCAAGATGCTGTGGCACTAATGGTGGCGCGCATTTTGAAATGATTCAGAGAGACGTGTCTTAGAGTGGCAAGATGCTGCTGTACCAATGGTGGCGTGTGTTCTGAAATGTTTCACAGTGATGTGTCTTAGAGTTGCAAGATGCTGTTTCACTAATGGTGGCGTGCATTTTGAAATGTTTCACAGAGTCGTGTCTTAGAGTAGCAAGATGCTGTTGTACTAATGGTGGCGTGCGTTATGAAATATTTCACAGTAACATGTCCTAGAGTGGCAAGATGCTGTTGCACCAATGGTTTCGTGCGTTTTGAAATGTTTTACAGTGTCGTGTCCTAGAGTGGCAAGATGCTTTTGTACTAATGGTAGCGTGCTTTTTCAAATGTTTCACAGTGATGTGTCTTAGGTCGGCAAGGTGCTGTAGTACTAATGTTGGCGTGTATTTTGGACTGTTTCACAGTGAAGTGTCTAAGAGGAGCAATATGCTGTTTTACTAATGGTGGCATGCATTTTGAAATGTTTCACAGTGACGTGTCTTAAAGTGGCAAGATGCTGTTGTACTAATGGTAGCGTGCGGTTTGAAATGTTACACAGTGACGTGTCTTAGAGTGGCAAAATGCTGTTGAACTTATGGTGGCGTGCATCTGAAATGTTTCACAGTGACGTGTCTTAGAGTGGCAGGATGCTGTTGTACTAATGGTGACGTGCATTTTGAAATTATTCAGTGTCGTGTTTTAGAGTGGCGAGATGCTGTGGCATTAATGGTGGCGCGCATTTTGAAATATTTCAGAGAGACGTGTCTTAGAGTGGCAAGATGCTGTTGTACCAATGGTGGCGTGTGTTCTAAAATGTTTCACAGTGACGTGTCTTAGAGTTGCAAGATTCTGTTGTACTAATAGAGGCGTGCATTTTGAAATGTTTCACAGTGACGTGTCTTAGAAGAACAAGATGCTGTTGTACTGATAGTGGCGTGCAATTCGAAATGTTTCACAGTGACGTGTCTTAGAGTGGCAAGATGCTGTTGTACTAATAGTGGCGTGCGTTTTAACTTGTTTCACAGTGTCGTGTTTCAGAGAAGCAAGATGCTGATGTAAAAATGGTGGCGTGCATTCTCAAATTTTTTACAGTGACGTGTCTTAGAATGGCAAGATGCTGTTGTACTAATGATGGCGTGCGTTTTGAATTGATTCTTAGTGACGTATATTAGAGGAGCAAGATGCTGTTTCACTAATGGTGGCGCGCGTTATGAAATGTTTCACAGTGTCGTGTTTTAGCAAAGCAAGATGCTGTTGTACTAATGGTGGCGTGCATTTTGAAATTTTTAACAGTGTTGTGTCCTAGAGTGGCAAGATGTTGTTGTACTAATAGTGGTTTTCGTTTTGAAATGTTTCAAGGTGACGTGTCTTAGAGTGGCAAGATGCTGTTGTACTAATGGTGACGTGCGTTCTGAAATGTTTCACAGTGACGTGTCTTCGCGTGGCAAGATGCTGTTGCACTAATGGTGGCGTGCGTTTCGAAATGTTTCTGTGTCATGTCTTGGATTGGTAAGATGCTGTTGTACTAATTGTGACGTGCGTTTTGGAATATTCCACAGTGACGTGTCGTAAAGGGGCAAGATGCTGTTGTAATAATGGTGGCGTGCATTTTGAAATGTTATACAGTTACGTGTCATGATGTAGCAAGATGCTGTTGTGCTAATGGTTTCGTGCATTTTGAATTGATTCACAGTGACGTGTCATAGAGGAGCTAGATGCTGTTGTACTAATGGCAGCGTGCGTCCTGAAATGTTTCACAGTGACGTGTCTTAGAGTGGCAAGATGCTGTTGTACTAATGGTGGCATGCATTCTGAAATGTCTCACAATGACGTGTCTTAGAGTGACGTGCATTTCGAAATTATTCACAGTGTCGTGTTTTAGAGTGGCAAGATGCTTTTGTACTAATGATGGCGTGCATTACGAAATTATTCACAGTAACCTGTTTTTGAGTGGCAAGATGCTGTGGCACTAATGGTGGCCTGCATTTTGAAATGTATCACGGTGACGTGTCTTAGAGGAGCATGATGATGTTGTACCATTGGTGGAATGCATTTTGAAATCTTCCACAGTGACGTGTATTAGAGGGGCAAGATGATGTTGTACTAATGGTGCGTGTGTTTTGAAATGTTTCACAGTGTCGTGTCGTAGAGTGGCAAGATGCTGTTGTACTAATGGTAGTGTGCGATTTCAAATGTATCACAGTGACGTATCTTAGAGCGGCAAGGTGCTGTAGTACTAATGTTGGCGTGCATTTTGAACTGTTTCCAGTGAAGTGTCCAAGAGGAGCAAGATGCTTGTGTACTAATGATGACGTTCGTTTTGAATTGTTTCACAGTGACGTATCTTGGAGTGGCAAGATGCTGTTGTACTAATGGTGGCGTGCATTTTGAAATGTTTCACAGTGTTGTGTCCTAGAGTGGCAAGATGCTGTCATACTAATGGTGGCGTGCATTTTGAAATGTTTCACAGTGACGTGTCTTAAAGTGGCAAGATGCTGTTGAACTAATGATAGCGTGCGGTTTGAAATGTTTCACAGTGACGTGTCTTAGAGTGGCAAGGTGCTGTTGTACTAATGGTGCCGTGCATTTTGAAATGTTTCACAGTGACGTGTCCTAGAGTGGCATGATGCTATTGTACTAATGGTGGCGTGCGTTTTGAATTGTTTCACAGTGTCGTGTTTTACAGAAGCAAAATGTTGTTGTACTAAGGGTGGCATGCATTTTGAAATGTTTCACAGTGACGTGTCACAGAGGACCAAGATGCTGTTGTACAAATGGTGGCCTGCATTTTGAAATGTTTCACTGTGACGTGTCTTAGAGTGGCAAAATGCTGTTGTACTAATGGGGGCGTGCATTTTGAATTGATTCACAGTGACGTGTCATAGAGGAGCTAGATTCTGTTTTACTAACGGTAGCGTGCGTTCGGAAATATTTCACAGTGACGGGTCTTAGAGTGGCAAGATGCTCTTGTACTAATGGATTCGTACATTTTGAAATTATTCAGTGTCGTGTTTCAGAGTGGCAAGATGCTGTGGCACTAATGGTGGAAGGCATTTTGAAATGTTTCAGAAAGACGTGTCTTAGAGTGGCAAGATGCTGTTGCACTAATGGTGGCGTGCGTTGTGAAATGTTTTACAGTGTCGTGTCTTAGAGTGTCAAGATGCTTCTGTACTAATGGTAGCGTGCGTTTTGAAATGTTTCACAGTGACGTGTCCTAGAGAGGCAAGGTTCTGTTGTACTAATGGTGGCGTGCATTTTGAAATGTTTCACAGTTACGTGCCTTGGAGGAGAAAGATGCTGTTGTACTAATGGTGACGTGCATTTTGAAATGTTTCACAGTGACGTGTCTTTGAGTGGCAAGATGCTATTGTACTATTGGTGGCGTGCGTTTTGAATTGTTTCTCAGTGTCGTGTTTTAGCGAAGCAAGATTCTATTGTACTAAGATTGGCATGCATTTTGAAATGTTTCTCAGTGACGTGTCTCAGAGGAGCAAGATGCTGTTGTACTAATGGTGGCGTGCGTTATGAAATATTTCACAGTAACATGTCTTAGAGAGGCAAAATGCTGTTGCACTAATGGTGGCGTGCGTTTTGAAATGTTTTACAGTGTCGTGTCTTAGAGTAGCAAGATGCTTTTGTACTGATGGTAGCGTGCGTTTTGAAATGTTTCAGAGTGACGTGTCTTAAAGTGGCAAGGTGCTGATGTACTATTGGTGGCGTGCATTTTGAAATGTTTCACAGTGACGTGTCGTTGAGTGGCAAGATGCCTCTGTACTCATGGTGGAATGCATTTTGAAATGTTTTACAGTGACGTGTCTTAGAGTGGCAAAAGGTTTGTGTACTAATGATGATGTGCATTTTGAAATGTTTCACACAGTGACGTGTCTTAGAGTGGCAATATCCTGCTTTACTAATGGTGGCGATCGTTTTGAAATGTTTCACAGTGACGTGCATTTGAGTGGCATGATGCTGTTGTACTAGCGATGGCGTGCATTTCGAACTGTTTCACAGTGACGTGTCTCAGAGTGGCAAGATGTTGTTGTACTAATGGTGGCGTGCATTTTGAAATTATTCACAGTGACGTGTCATAGAGGAGGTAAATGCTGATGTACTAATGGTAACGTGCATTCTGGAATGTTTCACAGTGACGTGTCTCAGAGTGGCAAGATGCTGTTGTTCTAATGGATGAATGCATTATGAAATTTTTCACAGTGACGTGTCTTAGAGTGGTCAGATGCTGTTGCACTAATGATTGCGTGCGTTTTGAATTGATTCACTGAGCCGTGTCTTAGAGGAGCAAGATGCTGTTGTACTAATGGTGACGTGCGTTTTGAAATGTTTCACAGTGACGTGTCTTAGAGTGGCATGATGCTGTTGTACTAATGGGGGCGTGCGCTATGAAATATTTCACAGTAACATGTCTTAGAGAGGCAAGATGCTGTTGCACTAATGGTGGCGTGCGTTTTGAAATGTTTCACAGTGTCGTGTCTTAGTGTGGCAAGATGCTTTTGTACTGATGGTAGCGAGCGTTTTGAAATGTTTCAGAGTGACGTGTCTTAGAGTGGCATGGTGCTGATGTACTATTGGTGGCGTGCATTTTGAAATGTTTCACAGTGACGTGTCGTAGAGTGGCAAGATGCTGCTGTACGCATGGTGGCATGCATTT
>SDVV010002829.1:0-22287 GCA_016164225.1 Gammarus roeselii
TACATAGATATATATATATGCATAGATATAAATATATATAAATATATATGGACTAATGGTAAGTTTTGAGATACATTGTGAGATTCAGACTGTAAAAATTTAGATGGTGAAATTGCCAGCTCTGAATGAAAGGTGTTATTTTATGTTATCACTGGAAGTTTTGAGTTACATCGTGAGATTTAGACAGTAAAAATTTTGATGGTGACGTTGCCAGCTCTGAATGAAAGGTGTTATTTTATGTTATCACTGAACGTAGCAGATGATCATGCCAATTGTTTGTTTTCAGAGATGAACTCTTCAAAAATCCTTGGATGGTTCTATTTACATGCTCGCATGCGCCATTACTTGCAGGATGATATGGAGTTGTCAACTGATGCGTGACACCCACACTGTCAAGAATTGTGGAAAATTCTGTTGAGATTAATTCTGGACCATTGTCCGTCAGTAATTTTGCTGGGACTTTTGGTAAGAAAGGAAAGATCTGTAATTTTAAAGCATGATCAACAGTGGCACTCTTTTTGTTTTTGATAGGGACAGCTGCCACCCATTTTGAGAAATGGTCAACAATGACCAAGCATCCAATGAATCCTTTAGGGGTATTAGGAAGTGAAACCAAATCAGCAGCAACCAATTCAAAAGGATAGCTTGATTAAATTTTGAGAGTTGGAGGGATGATTGGAATGGAAGAAATTTTGAATAGCTGACAATGAGGGCAAGTTGTGGTTACATCGCTGATAATTTGGTATTTAGATGGATGCTATCCCAGGTTGGAAAGATGGTCCATAATTTTGTCTCTACCAACATGTGCAAAATGAAAATGGAGTATCATAACAAGTTCAATGTTTGGTGGAGGCTAATAAATGAATAATCACCTCCTCCAGGTGCAGGATGACCGTCTATCACAAGACCCTCAGGTAGGACAGCAGATGTGTCTGAATTGGTTCTTGGCATAATGCCTTCAGCAAGCCGTGACAAAGCATCAGCTGCACTATTGAGATGTTCTGGGGTATATCGAATTTCAAATGAAAAGTCAGCTAGTTCCTCTACTGTGCGGGCTAATCGTGAACAAATGAGCTTCATATTGTGCAAATGAACAAGTGGCTGATGGTCTGTGCACAGAATGAATTCAACACCATATAAAAAGGCCAAAAGGTTTTCACTCCCCAACGTAAAGCTGTGAGTTCTCTATAAATGGTAGAATAATTTAATTGAGTGGCTGAAAAGGTCATTGATGCAAATCCAATAACCTGGTGACTCTTGCCCTGCTGCTTAGCCAAATATGCACCAGCACCAGAAGCATCTACCCACAATTCAAGTTTATGAGAGGAACTTGCTTACCCGCTGGGTAAGCAAGTTCAAGACAATGGTTTTTGAATAGTGGAACATTGAGGCAAAAATTCACGCTGGAAGTTGATGAAACCTGAAAATTCTCTAAGGGTACCAACAGTTTTAGGCTGGGGGATTTTTTGAAATTTTTCAATATAGTCAGGAGTCTTTCTGATACCACTCTGGCTAACTATGCGACTAAGATACTGGACCTGTGGTTGAAACCGTTCACACTTGGAGGGTTTAATTTTGATGTTATAGGAATTTAGAGTCTGAAGGACTTTATGGACTAAATTGAGATGCTCTTCAAAGGAACTGCCCATAATAAGGATGTCATCTATATAAACTATTACTTTATTGGAGGGAAATGAACACAAAACTGCTTGTATTCCACGCTGAAATGCTAAAGGAGCATTCGGCAGTCCAAAACTGAGGCGTTTGAACTGCCAGTGGTTATGAGGGGTAGAGAATGCAGTCAATGGGCGCGACTCTGCCTCTACAGGAATCTGGTAATAACCTCTCACAAGGTCAAGGCTACTGAAAAAATTTGTTCCATGAAGACCATAAATTGAATCCAAAAGGCTGAGCGTGGAAAATTTATCAGGAATGGTGACTTTATCAAGCTGCCTGTAATCAATGCATAAGCAAACGGAACCGTCTTTCTTGCGGACAGGAACTACGGGCGAAGACCATGGAGATTGACTAGGTTCTATTATATCAAGAGTATTAAGTTCAAGGCATCAATGTTCAATTTCATCAGTAATTGGTGCAGGAATATGTTGGTGTTTTTGATAAATGGGTGTATTATTGTACAATTTGATATTATGTTTAGTGACACTAGCATGGCCAATGTCAGAATCTCCGGTGCTGAAAATACCCCTAACTTGCTGTAGAATTGATTGTACCTGTGCCCTCTGCTCTACCGTCAAATTTGCAAGCTTATCTTGGTTTTCCAATTTGCTATCAGTCAAGGGTTTGGTTGAAAGTGCCTCTCTGTCATCGTCAGGCAACCGAACCATCAAGTTCAGAGTTCCCAAGACAGATCCCTTCCTAATGGTGGTTTCTGACTCAAGTGCAGTCATTAATACAAACTTCTGCTTGATGCTAAATACACCTGGGAAACTAAAGTCTAGACCCAAGTTTGGGGTTCCTGTCATCATTGGTATATAACATAAGATGATCATTACTAAGGCTAGTGTTGACTTATTGAACAGGAATGGGTTGCGTGCTGCCAGGCTTGAGGTGCATGTCTGTTGAAGCATAACATCGAACATTAGACAACATTTTTGACTTAGGCCTACCTGCATCATCAAGATAAATATCCAATTTGGCACCATTTTCTAGGTGCTTGGTCAACTTTCTATAACGTTTGTCAATCTCTAGGCCATTAGCACATAAAAAAATCTACACTCAACACTGATACTACACTAGTGATCCCTGGTGGTAGAACTAAGAACTCAAACTGTGGCATTCATTGGCACACTGACGACACTGACTGACACCATACAGGTTCCTACAGTATTAAATAATTTATTATTGATAACTTGAAAACTATTGGAAACGTTGTCAATTTCAAGATTGAAGTCAAGGGCTACTTGCTTCGCTAATAACGATCTGGATGCACCGGTGTCCATTATAGAGTCAATTTCTGTGTCGTTCAACAATAATTTCAGATTCAAAAGTTTGGTAGGCCTAATTTATGTTGCTAGGTTGACTATTTTCCCAGGCAATGGTGGCCAATTCATTACATTAAGAGTGCAACCAGCTAACAATGTCACAGATTGATCAACAGAATCTTCTCTAATTTCAACAGCAGGCATCTCCCCAGCTAAGGTATCTGCTACATCAGAAGAAGCTGCATCAGAGGAAGCTGCTTTGTCACCATCCTTGACTGGCATGTCACAGCCGCAGGCTGACTTTGCATCTTCATCTTCCCTGCTTCTAAAGTAAAAGTTAACTCCATGAGCCCGTCCTCAGAGTCAGTCTCCATCTCCGGGTATCCCAGCGATGACGCCCTCTGCAGTCGACGCTTGCCTGGAAGTTCCTCACGTCGCCGCTGCAGAGGCTCTAGGTTGAGGGTTCTCTTTTCTTCATCAAGTGTCTGATGCAGCTGCTCAAGATTCTTCTTAATGAAGTGTATTCTCTCTTCATCTGGAAGTTGGAAATTTCCCCCCGAGCAATTAAGGTCCGAGCAAATGCCGTCTTTTATTTTGTCAATACGTTCAGAGTGAATGCTGTGTTCCGCTGCCAGTTCCTCTCTATCAAAAGCTTCCAGCTCTTCCAGTTAAACACTATCCAGCTCGACAATTTGCGCAGTCGCAGTTGAGGTGCTGCACACTGTTGTACAGTCTGTGATGGGGACTGAAGAGTTAGGCCTTGCTGAATCCACGTGGTCATCAAGGCTCGTTAGTTTAACGCCTTCTGGAAGTGGGGATCATACCGGGTACAAATCTCAAGTGCACGGCTTCCTCCGCAAATCAGGCAGAGCTTGTGAATTCGCCGGCACTCGGCTACGGTATGGCCAGGCTTCTTACAATAGCTGCAGAGCTTGGGAGCATTCAATTTTCGATTGTTTGAAGACACGTGGTGGTGAACGTGGTACTAGCAACTTCTGCTCACCAGGATGCTGCAAAGATAAAGCAGATGATACACCAGCACGTGGAGTGGAAACCGGCCAAGAGTATGGAGATCTCTCAGCAGCTTGCTGTGCCGCTGGCATGGTGTGCAAGATCGGTCGAGAAGTGGAATATTCCTTGTCATGAGTCCACATAAGTTTTCTTGGGAGCTTTATTCTTCTGCAGGTCTCTGGCAATCTCAAGCAGCTTGGAGAAAGGCAGGTACTTGTTTACCTGACCAGGTGCTGCTCAAAGCACACGCTCTGTGTTGACAATTTTCTCCGAGATGACTAAAAGAATGTTTGCCAGGAAATGCTTTCTGAGGTGCTTAGCACTCTCATTCTTATCCGTGGGATAAGCTTTCTGAGCCAATTCTGCAAGTTTCATACCGTAGATGTCGAGAGCTTTTCCAGTTGGCTTTGTCCTCTCCAGCTGCTCTTTCCAGTCAGATCTTCCACCAATCTTCTGTTTCCTATACCACTCCAATAGCTCCTTCTTCATCTCACTGTACTTCAGCTTTCTTCCTCCTTTCACTCGGTAGACCTCCAAGAGCTCAGTGACTTGGAACTTGGATAACTCCTGGGTCTTATCAAATTCGGTTCGATTGCACTTCTTGTTGAAGTACTCTTCATAGATGGACAGATAATTCCTGAGAGAGGTAGGTCCTGTCACATCAAACACTGGTGGAGTGACAATGTCTCGATGATCACTCCGATATAAGATGCGGGCTGGCCTTGGAGACGATATTGTAGCTGGTCCGCACTCTGCATCTGAATCAGAGTCATCACTTGATGATATAGTGATCTCATCTATTTTGAGGTTTATCAGGTTCTCCTAAGTGGTCGCACCTTAGTCTTCTCTTTCTGATGGGTAGTCCAGCCCAGTATTGGACCACTGATGCACCAAGGACTTGTCAAACGCTTAGTTTGAAATCTGACAAAAGGGTTCTTGTCCCCTGTTGACAAGTCATCCTTGGGCTGAACCGAGAGGATGTGGGTGCAGCGATCTTCTGGGGGCACTCGGGACCAGTACTGGTCAGCAGCGATGGCCGACAGGGTGGTGAACCACTCCCGCTGGTCTTGGCTTCATCTTCACCAAGAATGAAGAGGGATGGGTCCTAGTTGATGAGCCGACCAAGAGGTACGCTGCAGACTTATTCTATTCAATACTTGCCAATAAAGGTCCAGCAGTCCAACGCGGGAGAAAGGTCCAACGCAGTTTGTCGAGCTTGACTAGAAGGTTTGGGTCGATGTTAATCCCAAAGTGCCCATTGACGAGGTCAACTCTCACTTGGAGATGGCTGAACTGCAGGAGCAGAGACTGGATTGAGATGGCGGAGGCAAATAGTGACACACCTTGCTCATCATCTGCACCAGTCAGCCCCTCAATCTTAAGGGACTTATGGCAGACAGAAGATGCCACTCCAGAATTACCAGCTGCAGCAGCTGAAGACACCAAAGAACCACCAACCTGTCCATGCTTTGTGTGAAATTGTAGTGAGTGAGAAGTGTCAGAGATAGTGAGAGATCGGTCTCGGAGAGACATGTTGATAGGTTGTGATAAAAAGTACTGCAGAAAGTGAAAAAATATCCTGTTGGAGATGCCAGTGTAACCGTTGGCGTCGACCAAGGCTCACGCGTGTCAGACAAACACGTTGTCCTTTGTCTATATTGCTGAAGTATGGCTCTATTATAAGTGGAAGAATGAAGGACAATGAAAGAATATAAAGCAATTAAATGATGTACTCTGTAGACTTGGGAAACAATGAGATGAGGCAGGATTGTTGAGGTTGAATGCTGAAGGGGATTAGGTGGGAAATGGGAGGAAAGCATGGACAGGCAGGTGATCAGCTGTCTTGAGTGGAAGACAGGGTGCTGAAAGGGAGAATATAAAGGGAATTGTTAATATGTGAATAACTGACCTGTCAATCCTTTCCAGTGGAAACCATTGGGTAAGTTCTAACACATTCTTAAATATAGGCAAGCAGACCAGACACCAGAAGCCTTAAATTACCTGCTAAACAGGTATGAATGACATTAACAGATATACACAGTATTTACATATTTTTTGGAGTTAGTAACTCCCACGTGACCTTAGCCATAGGAACTTCTAAGTTCCTAGCAAAGTGGATGACTGAATCATGACGTAATAACCATTTACAATGAAGCAAGACTGGGTGTCTGGGGTGGATAGCACTATGGATAAAAGTTTCCGTTATGCAATCCAACGTGCAAGTGCATGCTAACTCAAGTATAGCAAATGGGGAAACAGGGAAACTCAAGAAAATGCAACAAATGCACAAAATATCTGTGGAAATAATAATAGCAAACAATAGCAAACTGTAAGTGGTAACTCTCTGTAATGAAATGCTGGTAAATTAGGGTAGCAAATTACAATTTAAACAAATCAAATAAAATAGCAAATAATCAATAATGATGATATGCAAATGACGTAAAATAGTAAGCTGAGCTGAATATCTCATAGATCCATAGATGAAGTACTGAATACTTGACAGTAAACAAAAGCTTGAAATAATGAGGTCATCACTGATGGTTTAATCAGTAACGTAAATTAATATCAAGTTAATGGATCTATGCTCACATTGAAATTAGTTTGATAATAAAATGGATGACAGAAATTCAAGACTTGTAAAATATATAAACTGTAAATTACCCACCATGAGCAAGCAAAGCATGAAACTTTAGCTATGCACTTACCTAGGTGAGAGAGTTGCCTCACTGAGGAGTGGCTGATATTATTCTGAAGAAGAGTCTGAGCTCACAGAAATACTGGCAAATATAATCAATGGGGAAAGGCTCTGAAAAGAACAAAAATGATGATAAGTTGAGTGAATAAAAACATGAGACAATTGTTAATTCATTCATGAACAATTTGGAAGTGAAAAATTATAGTGAAGCAGAGACAGAGATGATTTGGGCTGTAAACAATTACATTATGTTCCCTGGTAACAACAATGTCAGCCTCTCTGTCATTCTCGAAATTCAACAAATCATCAAAATATTTGGCGCCAACACACCCAACTTCTTCCTCACAAACATCTCACCCATCTCTCACTTCTTTGCTTCATTTGTACTACAAATGAAGCAGAGGCGTGGGTCGGCTTCATTTGTACTACAAATGAAGCAGAGGCGTGGAGAGGCGTGGGTATCCCCTCCATCCTCTCGTCGTTCCGTTTTTTAGGGATAATTTTACAGAGGAGGGGATTCCTAGCCCCCTCGCTCCTAATTAGTCGCCTCTTACAACACGCAGAGGTTGCAGTAGCACTATTCAAAGCTCGGGCTACAGGGCTCTCCTTTTAGTTGCCTCACATGACATGCAGGGGTTAGGGTAGCAGTATTCCAACATCCCCGCTACAGGTACACACCCCCGCTTTAGGTACTTGCCCCCGCTATAGGTATTAAAACATGAAGAGCGCAGATATGCTTTTTTTTGGCTACACGCCCAACTGCCTTCATCCAAAGGTGGCGGGGATTAGAAGTAGTCTAATAACAAGAAGAAGGTGCCAGAAATATTTTTTAAACATTTAATAATCTGTTGTTGGTTACCATTGGCATGTTTTATTCTTCAATCACTTGAAAAGAAGCTGGAGGATCAGTTTATTTAATTGAAACAAAAACAAATGAATTTCAAATTTAAAAAGTAACCCTCTAGTATTGTACAAAGATTCCACCAAAGCTCCAGAAACGGGACGTCACTTTCACCTACACACGAAAATTCTATTGACATGAAACTGGGTGGGTTGAAGAATATTGACTAAGGCTGGGCCCAGATGCTGCAACCGCAGGCAGCCTCATCAATGGAGGGAGTCCACCTGATACATCTAGGCTCCATCAAGGGTGGCTCTCTGTGTAAAGGCTAAAGGCTGCTTGAGGGGTGCTTCCAATCGTTAGATCGGTGAATAGATTGTAGTGTTTGCAAAGAGATGCAAGAGGTGGTCTTCAAATTCATGAACTATTTCTTTGTTGCTTGATGCCCATCCTCTTCTCCAAGCATGATGAAGTATCAAGCAAGATGGGAGTGCAAATTACAAGGGTTTACCCTGAACTGCATATTGCTTACTTAAGTATCACATGAGGATAGAGAATTTCATTTCATATTCCTTTTATCAAAGCGGCGATACTTGAAAGCTGTTTTATTCTATGACTTACTGTAACATTTAGCAGTACATTGCAGACAGGGGCGGGGCCACTTGTCAATTGTGCCCTTCTAAATGTTTTACTTCAGCATTAGCTACATGCAATTTTTAAATCTGTTTTGTCAAGATTATGATCAATTGCCTTCACACAGCGTTGCCTAATTTTTCATATTGGATGGCAGACTTGTGAGTATAGAAGGGGAAGTTACACAACAAGAAAATGAATGCAGAGCATGCTACACAATCAAGAGGCAGAAAGATGACAGCTACCCAACGAGACAATGAATACAGAGAGCTTGCTATACAAACAACAAGCTGAATGATATGCACAGCACACTACTTCAGTTCAATTAATTGTCTTGTCTAATTGCTTATTAAAGGACAAATAATGGAATGCCCACTGATAGTCTAAGCTGAATTAGCTATAGGCAATGGTATAGTAGGTACTGTTGCACTACTGAGAATGTGCTTTATGCTTCACCAGGTGAAGCATTAAGCACATTCTGTAGGTTATGTGGGAGAATTGTCCACTACTTTTGGGCTTTACATTCATGCTGTTTTTCTGCATGGGGGGGCCTTGGGTCCTTGATTTATACATTAAAAAAACATTAAAGACAACCCTGTTTTCTGTTGATAATTTATTTTTCAGGTCTCTTGTTGGCCTGTGGCGTGTTACAGCCCTCCCTGTTTGCCAGTGTGCTGAATAAATTTTGTGTCCTTCTCTTCGTTATTGGCAATCAACCTTGCTAATTTGTGGCCTCATCTTGGAGGTTGTAACTTAACTGAATTCGTTGCCTGATACAAACTTCTCTTCAATATTGATTACCTAAGACGTGTGTATGGGGATACAATCAAATGATATAACATTGAATTGTAACAGCTACATCTGTTCTTCAATTAGACTACCTAGACATTGCGTCCAGTGCCACAAGAACATTGGTTCCACCGCGCTAGAAAGCATCTTCACTTTGTTATTATACACCAAAACACTGATAAAATGTATTGTAGCTAGCTAAGGTGCAATTTTACATCAACAGCAATTGAAATTTGAGATGAAACCAGTAGTAGCTCCATATTCCATTTAACAGCTTGCCCTTTAGAGACTAGTATGGTATTTGACCTCTACCTCTTGAACAAGTGTTGCCTCATGAAATTTTTTGTTATCCTTCCACCTTGTCCTCAGGAGCGTCTGTAATGCTGGTGACGGAGCTTCAGAGCCGCCACCAGCTCGAGGAGGAGCTCGAGCTGAGGAACGTGGCCATCGAGCAGCTATTGCGGCGAGCAGAGCGGCACGCCCCTTCCTGCTGCCCACCCTCCTCACCCGGTATGGTGAGACGCGGCTGACATCAGTGACCTCCGTCTTCCCCTCCTTGCAACCCGTCCTCCTCACCCTACATGGTGAAGTGCGGCTGACATTAGTGACCACCCTCTTCTCCTACCTGCTGCTCATCATCATCAACGTCTTACATGTTGGATTATAGGATACAGCAGTCTACGACACACTTTTTCGTCGACCGAACGAATGCGCATATATAACACGGCCGCGTATATAACGTACATTGAACTCTAAGCAGTTGACCCTAAAACCCAATCCCCAACATCAGTTGGAAATGAAGTGGATTCCCATAAACTTATTTGACCCTTGTGAGTAGAAACCTAATGATATAACGTTAGTGGACGATCTTGATACAAATACTTTGCTTTAACCAGATACCAATAACCATTTATATACTTCTGCCTTCATTAACGCTAACTACATAGAGTGGCTAGATGGCTCTTCCCTTTATTCAAATTGGATACGATGCTTTTTTGACAATATTTAGATAGATGACATGAATCCATATTTTTATTGTGCCATGTCTAATTAGCCTTTAAAACTTGGTTGATCCGAATACATTCCTTCAGTGGTAGCAATGGTAGCTAATTAAAACATGATCCGAAATACTTGTAAAATGTTGCTCTGAAGATTTGTAGGGTATGTTTTTTTTTATAAAATTGATGTTGCAGCAGGGATTAGCTACCCATAACTATGCGAACAAACTGGCATTCAGAGGTCAGTGGTTAGATGGTTGAGAAGTACTTTGATACATGGAAATGCACGTCTAGTTCCTTTTGCAATTCTCTCGCATCGAAATCATCATATCATAGTCAGCTTTGTAACAACCTAGTTTTCATTTTATTCCATACTGAAGTCTCAAAGTTTGCAAAGTATTGCCGATTTTTGAAAAGTATTCCAAATTGTGTTCCTGGGCCCTCTTCATTATTTTATGACACAAGCATTTTTTATCAAATGCCAACTAGCTATATGACATGCAGGGGTTAGGGTTTCGAGAAATGACAACATAATTTGCTAAAACATATCTAATAAAAATCGTGTACTCTGCAATGTATTCACTGACTAAACTGTTTTCAGTCTAGATGATCCCCCAAACTCCACAAATAATACACCGCACTTCCTAAGACGTGGGCTTGTAAATAGTATCTTCTGAATGCATGGTAGCTGTGACGGTTGCGACCACAGCAGGGATTAACCATAACGATGTAAACATGCTTGCAGCAATGGTTCGATGGTAGAAAAGCACTTTCAATCACGGAAATGCACTTCAAAATTTTTATCCAATCCTTCACTTGTATCAAAATCTTCACCCCCAGGTCAGCCACGTTTGTGACTTTATTCTACACGAAAGTGGCATTGTTTGGCAAAGTATTTACATTTGTGTTCGTACATCACATTCAGTAGCTTCTTTATGATGACAAGGATTTGTACTCTATTTCAACTAGCTAGACAATTACAGTTGGAACCAAGAAAAGGGTTACATGGTAAACTAAGATGGGAGACGCATTGTGTTACTCAGTGCCGAGGTTATTCAGCGTCAGACATCATTATAAAGTTTTTTTTTTGTTCCGATTCCAGAGCGTTGTAGCGCTCCAGACAAAAATTGAACTCGGAAAGTTTTCTCGACATGCATTTCATCATTTAATTTTTTTTTTCAAGTTTTGCAATATGACAATGATTTTATCCCAAATTCATATTGAGATTTAAATTTTATTTGAATTTTTAAATCGAAGTTTGTCACTTTGTCAAGTAAGCTCGGATTTTGACCCAAATGAAAGAACGACACCTTACACATGGGCGTGTTTCACAATTGGTTTGCGTCTTTTTCAAGTTTGAGCTTTGAACAAAGCTTTTTTTACACCCTATACAGGAGAGGTTTTTCAAAATGAGCAGGCTTCCACAATAATATTATATGAATTTCAGCATGTAGAGCTTACATCAAAGATCAGCATCATTCACAAAGCTCTACTTTTCGTTTTTGAAAAGTTTCTTCAATATCTAGATCTGAACAAGGCATCAATCGGTGTTACTCAATACACTTCAATCGAGCGGGTCTTCAAAATGTAAAGGCTTTGCTAATAATGCATGAATTTTGACATTTTACAGTTAACATTAAAAAGCAACACTATATGCAGAGTCTCATGTCGTTTTTTCTTATAATTGTTTCTTTCAAAACCAAGATCTGAAGTTGCAATTTTTGGTCTTGCTCCTGATGTGTTTTGGCTCTTTGATAGTTTTCCGGTCTTGCTCATCATGCCGTTAATAAGAACCGCATATCAAAATGCTAAGACTTCATCCATGATTGATGGATTGTGGTACTTTATGGGTTACATATAAAAACAGCACGGTACGCAGAGCTAGGTCGGCTCGTTTCAATTTCGGTTTAATTTTTTTCCGTTATCAAGCTGTGAGCTTATGTTGTGAGTTTCTTACTATTAACCTCCTAATGAATTTTTTGGGTAACTAAGACAAAAATGAAACACTCACAATTGCAACGGTTCTTTAATCAACGGGCCAGTGAAATCCTAACATACTCTACTATAAAGGGATCAAAGATCCTACACCAATACTCAACTTTAGGTCCTTCTGCGGTGGCCGCCGGTGTTCATCTGGTGTTGTCCGCTCTGCCCTTGCTAACTGCTAAAGGGTGTGTCACCGGGTGTACTGATGTCCCATTGGCACCCAAGTTATTTTAGCCGTTTTAGAATAAACACATGGCCTGCATGTAATCCTATAGCAGGCACAGAAATGCTGACCTCTCCACTTGTTGTACAGGCACAAATGGCATACACTTACAACGGTTCTCGTGCGAGTAACCTTATCCGGGTGCTATCTGAAGAAATACACATAAGGTACAGATTTAAAACAAGGCATCAATGTAAATATCAACACGACGGAGTCCTTTTTGGTGTTAGCGGTGGTATCCTACCCAGGGCCCGTAGTCGCTGAGAGCAGCGACTATACATAATATATATAAACCGATATGTAAGTTGTATAACACTTAGTCATTTTTCAGGTAACGCCGACAATGCATAGTGTTTGCTAGCACACATGAAAGAATGGGGCCATATGCAGAGTTCCACGTATGTTCCTCCTGAAATTTGCTTTTATATTTTCGAATCCAAGTAATATACTTTGCTAATTGTTTGTTCACTGTCAATACTGCTTTTGGACTTATCTGTGTTTCAGGTCAACATGACGTGCTGCTTCAAGTGTAGTACGACTCAAACGTCAAGCCATGTTTATTTTTTACAAGTAATAGACGATGCTGGGAGACCTGATCGTTTCGCTGAGTCAGACTGTGTCTAGTTTTTTGTCTACTTATTAATTTGATTTCTCTATCATCATTTATCTCACAAACCCCAGTTTGTTAGTGGTAGTATTGTAACGGTACTGATATCGTTCTTCCCTACCATCAAAAATGTACCATCTCTGAGTTTATCACCCGGCTCAGCTTTCACTGGCAAGGCTGTGAGAGACAGCTGCCAGGGCCGTCTCCTGCGTGTAACATACCATTGTTTGTGTGTAGAGGGACAGGCAATATGCAAATGCTGCCAATGATTGGGTAAAGTATAAAATGTAGAAAACAATTCTCTATGCATGGCTGATTTTAAATTTTACGTTTCAGAGTGTTGGTAGCCATCAATTTGCCAAATCAGGCGCCAATTTTCATGGTCCCGGGTAGCTACTATCTATATTCTGTATGCTGATCAACAAACTATAGACTGCCACCTTGTTGTATGTACCACCTTCTTTTAAGTATCTTTATAGCAGCCTCACTCGATTCATTGGTGACGCTCTTCTTCGTTTGGCGCGCAGTGCTCCCACTCGTATCTGCGGGTGGACGACCACCTATTAAATGCAGCGGTCAGGGCGAATTGTGTTGACCACATGCGTTATTTTCTAATATTTGAGAGGTTCAGGTTTGGCTTCAATTGGTTCAGAGATGCCAAATTATTGGTTGTTCTGTGCATTGTGACTGTGTTTTCTTGCGGTTCTTGATACCGAATAAGCTGTCAACCAACATGGATCAATGGGATGATAGAAATAGAATACTATTATATAAGGATATTTCTCATGTACTGTACTTGCTACACCCGTTGTTTTATAAATGTGTTACACTGTTCAATTTGCGATATTTCAATGTTGCTAGCAGATGTGTGAACCCTAGGCATCTGTTAGGTTCACAGGCCAAACGGAGTCACGGCCCTACCGGGGGGAAGGGGGGGAGGGTGAACACCCTATTTCCCTTCAGACTCATCATCTTCACCCTTTACTATCTATCCTTTTTGTACCCATCCTGATTCACTTAATTTTTATTTACCTCTTTTGCATCTTATGTTTAGTTCACATTTTCTTAATCTTGTCCCAGACTTCTTCTTAACAACTCTCCCAATAGTCGTTGCACACAAACACATGCACGCACACACAGACACCCAAACATATACATACCGGTTCTAACTATTCTCCTTCCGGGTGGCAAATAACAGTCAAGTTGCGCTGTTTCTTCTGTGCAACTTTTTTCCATAACGATTCCTTCTTATTCTTTCCATTCTTATTGTTCTCATGCGTGAAATTCCCTACACCTAGTGTAGAGTGGGCGGACATCTGTTGAAAGCGGTGCAGAGTTTCTATGTTGGCAACCGAGCATGTGTCAGAGTGAGAAGCGAGCGATTGATTCACAGTGAAAGTGGGACTGAGACAAGGCTGCGTGAGGTCTCCCTGCCTGTTCAACCTCTATATGGATGGAGTGGGCAGCGAGGTGAACGCGAGTGTGCTGGGTCGTGGCTTGGAGCTGTTTTAAGCGCATAGGCGGAGTTGACAGTTGAGCCAGTTGCTATTTGCGGATGATAAGGCCCTGGTTGCGGATTCAGAGTAGAAGCTAGTAGTAGGCTAGTGTCTGAGTATGGTAGAGTGTGTGAGAGGAGGAAGCTTCGAGTGAACGTGGGTAAAAATAAAGTAACGAGATGCTCGAGGACTGTCGATGCGAGCAAAATTAGTGTCCCCCTAAATGGAGAGCTCTTGGAGGAAGTTCAGTGTTTTAAGTATCTTAGCTCCCAAGTGGAGATGACTGAACTTTTGGAAACTGAAGTGAAGGAGGGGTGTAAAGTGTTGGGTGCACTGAAGAGTGTAATGAGCTTTAGGACGTTGGGGATGAAGCAATGAGAGCGCTGTATGAGGGTGTTCTTGTCCCAACTGTGCCCTGCGGAGCTGAGACTTGGGGGGTTAGGGCAGAGGAGAGAAAAAGGTTGAATGTTTTCGAGATGAATTGTTTGAGGAGCACGACTGGATTAACGCTGAGAGACCGGATCACCAACGACGTGGTTTGAATCAGAACGGGGATGGTGAAGAAGTTCGAGGACAAAGTGAATTCGCGTGTTCAGAGATGATCCGGGCACATGGAGAGGATGGATGAAGGAGATAGATAAAAAGGGTGGTAAAAGCGGAAGTGATTGGTCGCAGGCCTAGAGGTAGACCGATGTTTCTGTGAATGGACGGTGTAAAGCAGGCGTTCGGAAGGAGAGACATGAATGTGGAAGTAGCGAGAGAGCGTGCAATGAACAGGCGCTGCTCTGATATGCTTTTCCGCCCTTGGCATCACGTTGTCGGGATGGTCGTGTGTGTGTGTGTGGGGGGGGCGGCCATCATGACGCGGCGGGGGTAAACCAGTGAAGACTGTTGGGCGCTGCTGCTGACAACGGATGATCGCACCGCACTCGTGATCCAGAGTGTGTTTTGCGGGGTTACTGGCCGGACCCTTTAGCACAAAAGGGCTAAGTTGTGTGAGTGTGAGCGTATGAGGGTGTGAGGTGCGCTTTACCGTTGGCCACCTCCTATTTTTGGGGGATGCGGCCTAGTGTCTGTATCTGTAGTGTAGATCTCATGCATGGGTTCCCCGTTTTCTGTCTCTTCGTCATCTTCCCCCTCAGCAGGTGTTGGAGCGCGTAGCCCGGCACCTTAAGGACTGCTGCGGATCCTTGGGGCTCTGAAGCTGAGTAGGTAGTGTGTCCTTCCTCCTAACTGCCATCTGGGGAGTGCTGGGACCATATGGCCTCAGCATCTTAGGAGTTCTTGTACCTCCTGTGGCACCCGTACAGTCCATAGACGTTCGCCGCGTAGAGGGCTTTGACTTTGCGCAGTAACTCAAACATAAAAATGAAATAAACAAAGATTAACATGATGCAGCACTGTTGGCTGGTTTGACATTCGGCGCCATAAGGACGATGAATCCAGCGCGCTAGAAAGCCTCGTCACTCTAATCTAATCTTAGGCTACACGCTCTGACTACTAAATTTTATATGTTCAGTCGAAAGGTGCTATCCACACCACACATACGGATGAAGAAGTTGGTTCAATATAGGGTGTGTGATCCGCTGATTGCACTAGGAAAAGGCTACATTTCTGATGCTACCCACCCTATCATGTTTATGTTCTCAGCGGTTACTAAGTTTCCCATTCGGTCCAATCATTAGTCGAAGAAGTAGATCATTGACCACAGTACCTCCAGCGATCCTAGTTGGGAACGCCTTAGGTCACCGATTCTGCATTCATAAAGCACGTAAACATTTTATGTTGATGAATATATCCGTACAAAAATGGTACCTTATTGTTGAACTAGCCTAATAATTAATAAGAAGGTAGTTACCCATATTATGTTGCCTTCAATACAGCGGAACCGTGTACCTAAACTGTGAATCCTTAACTTCATTGAATTTGTTTTAATGTGTTAATTTCTATATTATTTTTAAGGTGACACCCGCCCGTGAGTGCTGAGACTTCCAGGGCTGGTGTAGGCGGTCGTTGCTGCTATGCAGCGAGTGGCGTTCTTTGGTCGGTTCAAGAAACTGGTAGCACGGTACAGTAAGAGGGATACTAGCTGCAGTGGATGGGGCTTAACATTCTAAATTCGACTAAGACGTCAGTATTGGTGGTCTAGCTCCTCCCACTGCGGCTCCCTTCACCATGATTGGTACAGCCTATTGTTGTCACCTTAGTTTGTAATTTTCCCCCTATGTATCAACTAAATATATTGTGTTAACTTTTTGTATCGAAACATCAATGGAACATAGTTGTAAGCTTTTTGAAAATTCGGATAGGGTGGTCAGAGTTGTTGGTTTTAACGCACCCCTTTGTAAACTTCATTTAACGAAATCCGTTTGGTTTTTAATGTTTCAGTTTAATTTTTATTTGCGTGCTCACGTGAAACGAAGTCATTTAGTAGCTACCAAATCAATGGTATTTATTGGTTGGAAGTCGAATATTTTTTCCTACAAACGAAGGCGTTTTGGGACTAAACGATATGCAGTACCATTTTTTTACATTCGACTTGAAGCTGAATATTATATTTTGTAATAACCTCAACTTATTATCGGTCTAGGTAACGTACATTGCTAAGCTACCTTAAATGGCGATATGTATAGTAATTGTTACATTATTAATGAACAAAACACTAGCAAGTAGGAATTAAAATGGAGGTTGAAGTTTGTTTCATGAATCAGTGAATATCGTTGATTTTTTATGTAACGACCATGCGGTGAGGCCGACCTGAGAGAATCAACGTGGTGTTAGTATGCAAACATATCCCTTCTAGTAACAGAACAGATGGATTTTTTTAAACGTGGAGCTCACTTATTTGTTCTGCGGGTGGACGATTGATGGGCTCACAGTCCAACAACGCCGCTTACTGTCCCAAGACGTGGGCTCTCGCTTTTATCTTCAATGATACGCTTATAACTTACAGCTACGAGTGATTTATCTTACAGATTTGGGAAGCCTCTGGTCATGGTTGGCATTACGAGTGAATGGGCTCTAAGTTGGGAAAAGCTTGGAGGAAGAACGGCATTATGGTCAAGTAGAATGATTTTCCTCTATCAATGCAAGTAGCTGTGTAACTGTAGTAAGACAGTTCTGTAGCAATATGCTAGTTCACGTGACCTATCAATTATGATGGTGCCATCGTTGAGGAACTCATACTGCAAGAGGTCATATATATCATGGTATCAAACAAGTTATTGTTTTATGATTACACGTACTGGTAACTTTATTATAATAATTGTTACCAACCATGTACAAGTAGTTATTTTGTTACGCAGAATGTTCGAGAGTCAGAATGAATAATAATGCGGTAGCTCCGTAGCATTAGTCGTTTGCCATGTGAGTGTTAACTCGCCTTCATATTAGAACAGTATTAAAAGTGGCAGTGCTGGTGATGTTCGTATTAGTGTTACTATGCCTTAATGACGCTCCATGATAGACAATTTAAGCATAGAAAGAGATACACCTACTCCATAGCATTGTACAATTCGGGGTTTTATTTGCCCCAAGGTTATGCGACAAGACTACTTTTCGGCCTCCTTATCCTACCATTCTTTTATTTGGTTCGCCTTTTAGCTAACGTAGTGTTATAAGCGCCCGAATCAAACAAGAAGTGTGTGTTACGTCAGCTGGACAGGTTGGCGTTTGCAATGTTATCAACATAGGTCACTAACGTAAACCTTCGTCCCATGAGCTGGTGTGACGTGGCGCTACAGTCTGATCTGCATGCATGTGTGGTAGACACAGTAATGCCATGATATTATGTCTTAGCTGCCTTCACAAGCCAGTGTAACTGGCTCCTGCTCACGTTTCGGATTTTGACCTTTAACTGATTATTTTGGCTTGAACTCTGGTATAGAACTCTGTTCAGAATAAAATTAATAGCTTAATAGGGGCTCTCTTGATTTTTTGTACGCTCACAAGGCCCTAGAATGAATTATTGGTCAGGTTTGTTAGTCTGGTTCCTCCCTAGGCATTTGTTAGGTTCACGGGCCGCACGGAGTCACGGCCCAACCGAGGGGGTGAACATCCTTATTTCCCTTTAGGCTCCCCTCTTTTTCACCCTTCACTATCTAATTTTCTCCACCTTCCTGATTTGCTTAGCGTTTATTCACCTCTTTTGCATCTTATGTTTGGTTTAAGTTTCCTGTACCTTATCTCACACTTTTTCTTAAAAACTCTCCGAATAGTCATTGCACGCACTCACACACACACACACACACACACGCGGGCGCTCGAAGACACGTGCACTAAACACACATACCGGCCCTAACAATTTTTCTTTCTGGTGACTAATAACAGCCAAGTTGCGCTTTTTTTTTTCGTGCAACCTTTTTCTACATCTTTCTTTTTCTTCTTAGCATTCTTGCCGTTCTCATGCGTGAAATTCCCTATACCTGGTGTAGATCTCATGCATGGGATCCACGTTTTCTGTCTCTTCTTCATATTCCCCCTTAGCAGGTGTTGAGGCGCGCAGCCGCTGCACCTTAAGGACTACTGCGAATCCTTGGAGCTCTAAAGCAGGGATAGGAAGTGTGTTAATCCTCCTTACTGCCACCCGGGGAGTGCTGGGACCATATAGCCCCAGAACCTTAGGAGTTCCTGTACCTCCTGTGGCAGACGTACATACCAGAGGTTAGCTGCGTAAAGGACATTGACTTTGCACCGTAGTAAACCTAACTCAAACATTAAAAAAAGAAAAAACAATACTATCATGATGCAGCACTGTATGCCGATTTGACATTCGGTGCCAGAAGGACGATGGCTCCAGCGCGGTGGAAAGCCTCGTCACTCTAATCTTATCTTGTTAGTCTAGTTTTTGAGCCATTTGATAGGGAACTTTGCGCTCCCCTGGGTAGTTCCGAGCTATTTAATTGTGAACTTTGCGCTCACCCGGGCACTCAACAAAATGATGTCAAAGAACACTTAGGCTTTCACCGTTTTATTCAAGCAAACCTAATCTCAGACTCGTCTTATTTCCATTCTTGTTCTTCTCGTGCGTGAGGTTGCCTGTCTTGGTGTAGACCTTCCGCATAGTATCTCAATTTTCCTATCACATCTTTCCCCGCCGCGAAAGGACATTCTCTACGGTGCACTACTAACGAATTCCATGAAATTACAGTGTAGTCACCTCTCCCCTCTCCTAAGCATATGTTAGGTTCACCGGCTGCTACGGAGTCACGGCCCAACCGAGAAGGGAGGGTGAACACCATTATTATCCTTCAAACTGTTCTCTTCTTTACCTTTACTCTCTTTTCTTTTTTCTCCCATCCTGAATTCACTCAATTTGTATCTTATGTTTAGTTTAAAATCTCACCTCCTTGTAACAACCCTTCCAATAGTCGCTTCATGTCTCCTAAATTTTATTTCAGGTTGCTAATAAGTCAAGATGCATTCTTTCTTTGATGCATCCATTTCTACGACTCCCTCCGTTTCCTTTTTCACATTCTTGCTGTTCTCATGCGTCAAATTCCCTGTACTGAAGGAGATCTCATGCTCAGGGTCCCCGATTCCAGCCTCTTCACCTTTCCCCTCAGCAAGTGTTCGGGCGCATTTTTCGCGGCACTGAAAGGACTTCGTATCCTTAGGACTCTTGACCAGGGTAGGTTGAGTGATACACCTCCTCGCGGCCACCCGGGGTATGCTGGGACCATATGACTTCAGCATCTAACAAACAATAATAATATAATAGCATCTTTATGAGTTCCTGTACCTCTTGTGGCATCCGTGCATACCTTTAGCACTTACTGCGTAAACGACGTTGACTCTACACAGAGGTAACCCCAATAATTAGGTCTATAGCTTGATGCGGCCTTGTTGGTTGGTTCGGCGTTCGACGCCAGAAGGATGATAACTCCAGCGCGCTAGAAGAACGCGTCACTCTAATCTAACAGCATGTAGGTAGTTAATTTTCGCCGGCCAAATTGTTTTCAGGTAACCGTCGTTAGACGAGAAATTTGAGTAATTACAAATGTATTTCATCTCCCTTTGTGTTCGCTTAAGCAGCGTCATAGCTGTATAGATGACAGAAGTCCAGTTACTTGCTCTGTAGCTCTGCTCTTCGTTAACAAGTGCTGGCTACTTTTAAATATTTTAGCCACTTTGTGTGTATAATTAGTAGCTTGGCATTAATACGTCCGGTGCCAGAAAGGTTTAGATTCAAAGGCGCATGAAGGCCTTGTAACTCACTGATTCGTCTTTTTGGGGCGATGCCGCGTTCAGAACTGCAAATGATTCTGGGGACCTTACACATTATTGGATGGTCTAGTGCTGTATCTGAAGTGGAGAGGTTACTCTAGCTACTATATATAGCCATATATAAGATTTATGTTGATCCCAATGAGGCTAGTTATTTATAATTGGCGTACTCGTTTACCTGAGTTTTATTAGAGTGCGCTATACCTAAGTAACAATAATGCTTCTATTACCTCGTTTTTTTATGTTTATTCAACTGAGTTATGTACAAGAGTTTTATCAGGGTAGATGAGTAGCAATATTAGCTTTATGACCTATGCTCTTTATGTAATTTTCCACGGTATTCATTTGCAGATCGTGTGAGACCTGAAATCTTGCCATTGTAGGCAGTCACGTTTCCCCTCATTTAGGTGTTTCCCCTCATTTAGGTTTCTATTTTATTTGGACAATTACCCCCGCATCAAATGTTAAATTTTTGGCATAGTCAACTGGTTCTCCTCCATGAGGAAATAAACCTTTTGTTGTCGGTGCGTGGGAGCTTTGCACCGAAAACAATGTATTGACGATCTTCAAAGGATCGAAGATTTCAGTACTTAGAGCGAACGTCTTACGTCCTTCGGGATTGCAGTCAACGCACGCAAGGAATCCGTGTACTTAGAAACCTCTCGTGATTCAAGTATTTTTCCGCAACAGCTGATCGTCGAGGTAGCTTGCACGTGCACGCTGAGATTAATTCCGACATTCGTAACTTTATTATCATCATTCTACTTTTACTTGCCTACCGAAATCGATTGATTTTAGCTAAACTACCGAGGAAAAAGCGTCAAAACGCGACACATTGAAATTTCAAGACCACGATCGGTCTGACCGTTGTCATGTTTTATTGCTCAGCCGGAGTCCAATGAGACGGTCAGAAGTCTTTCCAGACCAACCTGGAAAATCCGTGCTGCGTCGATCCGGGGAACGAGAAAAGCCTGGAAATGATCGAAACTCGTGCGACTTTGGCTCAAAGACTCATGGATTTGTCCAACGTGTGCATTGGCTATATAAAAGTTTTGGATTCTACGTCGATTCGGATTTTTCAAAGATATAAATGTCTTCAACTGATATAACTTTGAACGCCGTGTTATTGATTTGTTGATGAATCTGTAAACGAATTATGGCATTTGATTACAAATGTTGATGTTCCTGTCGACAGATTATCAAACGGTTGACTGTAACATTGCTCATCTGCAAAATGGAGACCTTTGCTTTCTGTCGATACTTCACTTTAATTTACATGTAATTTTAATGTGTGCATAGTGTTATGTGTGGATTATATCACACTGTACACGCCATACGCGGTAGCTTACAAAAACTCCGGTGAAGATGAATCTCTTGATCTAATCATTACTGTACGCTAGGTAGCTATTGATTAGTGAGGCCTCGGTTGTAGCAGTGGGCCTTCTTCTGCATGTGATATTATGTTTCCAAAGACGATTGTTCCCAGATATTCCTAAGGCCGCTCCCACACTGGCAGCAACGCGTTCTCCGAGGTTCCTAAAGCCGCTCCCACACTGGCAGCAACGCGTTCTCCGAGGTTCCTAAAGCCGCTCCCACACTGGCAGCAACGCGTTCTCCGAGGTTCCTAAAGCCGCTCCCACACTGGCAGCAACGCGTTCTCCGAGGTTCCTAAAGCCGCTCCCACACTGGCAGCAACGCGTTCTCCGAGGTTCCTAAAGCCGCTTCCACACTGGCAGCAACGCATTCTCCGAGGTTCCTAAAGCCGCTCCCACACTGGCAGCAACGCGTTCTCCGAGGTTCCTAAAGCCGCTCCCACACTGGCAGCAACGCGTTCTCCGAGG
>SDVV010002830.1:0-22286 GCA_016164225.1 Gammarus roeselii
GGGTGGGGCGCGCTGGGGTCTGGGGATGTTCAGGTATTCATCTATTGGCCAACTCATGGCCCGTTGTCTGCATGTTCATCTTCAGTAGCCTTGGCGTTTAACCCCACTTCTGAGTCAGCCTAGCTGATCAGGAACCGTCTCCAGTCGGGATAAAGGGTGAGAGAGCGCCAAGGTGAATCCTCCACTATCCTAGGTCCTGGGGTGGGTGTCGCCCATGTCTGTGATGTGGCCTGGAAGTGGGAGACCTGTGTGCCGGCACTGCTCTGCGTTTGCCAGACCCGGAATTGAACCCAGAGGACACCCTGGAGAGGGGTGGCTATTTTAGGCAGTGAAGCCAGTACGGGTGCTGCGGCACAGCCCGACAGATACCCAGGGGTGGAAAAGCCCTGTAACGGGGTGCCAGCCAGAGAGCGGCACGCCCGGGGTGCCCGGTTTTATTCTATAGCCCAGGTGAGCCTGGTCCCAGTGGTCATAACCCGGGTTGGTGTGTGCGGAGTTGGTGTTGGTTTGGCAGGCTCCATGACCTTGCCACTTGAACAGCTTGGGTGGGTATTTCGCCATCACTTACAACTTGATCACAATTGTCCTTCACGGATGGCTTTACTCTACTCAGGGTCGCTAATCTGTCCGTGTTGGATCAGCATTACTGTCACTTCGAAGTGTACTGATGACTGGTTAGCTCGTGGATTGATGATGATGGCCATGGACATCACCCACACGTTCTGAGACTGCAAATGAGGCCTATCCTCTAATAACCCCAAAGGGGCTTCCGTCACCTCGTACTATCCTTCCCAGATCAACCATTATCCACCAAGCGCTAATTTGTGGAACCTCGTTTTGCTGTAGCTCGTGCTTGTGTCGCTAGGTGGCAACTGAGTGCCTCCCCTCCCCCCTCAGTCCGCTTGGCGCCAGGCAGGCCACCGGTGCTCCCCTCCTTCGCCAGCGAGCGTGCAATTTTGGCCGTCGCAATGTGTGGTTTGCGTTGACAAGCGTAAATGCATGAATGCAATGATCTCCGTCTGCTCTTAATGTGACGCGCATCTTAGTGCAGCCGGTCACGTTGTCACTGCAACAGCAGAAGCGACTCTAGTATTGCTCTTACCTTCGCAGTCAGTTGCCGGGGGTCTCGTGCTGCTCTGATTGTGGTGCGACTCCAATGTTATAACTCTACTATGAACGAATCAAGTTCTACATTGCATCTAAACACCATATTATTTAGATTTGCCCTTTGATGCACAGCTACGGCCTTTATACCTATTAAATAAACCATGGGGTACTGCTTGCAGTTTTGCTGTTGAGCAAACACGTTACACGCAGCTTGCGGTATGCAAAATGGTTATAAGTAGGGAACTGGGCGCTGAACCTATATCAGAAAAGACTGATGGGGCGTTTTTGAAATGTTGAAAATGTGACTAGTCAACTCAGTATAAAGCAACAAATCTAATGCTCTTCTTTTTTTCTGTTCTCTTCCAGGAGATGAAATCGACGTGATTGGCGTATACGGTAACGGCTTCTCTGCCCCCCGACCGCATCCCGCTAGACGAGGACGGCCCCCCAAGGCTGCCGTTACCCGGGGGGGCGCGGCTGTCTCCAGGGGGACTCGAACTAAGACCCAGGTGATGGGGGTGCCCAACCTCTACATGGGAGCGCTGCCCCCCAAGGGCTCGCCTGTTCAATTCGGGGCATCACCAATGAGAGTTGCCTCGCCCATCATGGGTTACTCCAGTCCAAGAGTGCAGTCACCCCTATCGGGCGCTCCCTTCGTGAGAGTAGTCTCCCCAATCATGGGAATGTCTCCCTTTGGCCACACATCTCCCTTTGCTGGGTCGTCGAGAGGAGCCTCTCCAATAATGGGAACATCTGCCGCCGTGAGAGTTGCATCTCCCAGCTTCGGTTCATCATCCCCCAGGATACAGTCCCCCGTCCCATGGATGACCCCCGACATACCGGCCTCATCGTCTCGGAGATCTCCTTCTCCCTGGGGTACACAATCAATCGCCTCTTCCGCGTCTAGTAGTACTTCAACGGCGAAATCGGTAGGTGTGGAGTCTACTCACGGGAAGCGGTGGAAAGGGAAGTCTGCAGCTAATGGCGCAATGCAGAGCATTGAGAAAGACAGGGCGCCATCCAGACAGCGCACTCCTAGCAGGAAGGGGACTCAACGCACGGAACGAACTCCTAACCGAGGCAAAACTTCTCGTGACTCTGATGTCTCAAATACCCCCGCTTCAAGAGGACGGTCAGGCAGCAAGAGAGGAAGGCCTTCAAAAGCCACCTCGGCGGTCGCATCTGGACAAGCCTTTTCCAACTGGGGAACATCTCCGGCAACGAAACCGAGAGGAGGTTCCCGGTCCAACTCTAGACGAGCTAAGTCTCCCGAGGAAATCGATCTAACTGGGTGTGATTCACCCATGCGAACTTCTATCAGATCGACTTCCAAGTCCAACCGCGGCAACTCTTCTTCCCGTGGCCAGAAACGTGGCCGATCTTCTAGCAAAACGGCGTCCGTTGGTAGATCAAGACCAACTTCACCCGCTGCAGATGTCTGCGGTTACCCTATTGATGATCCTCGTCTTCAAATTGCTCCAAGAGCTTTCCGAACTGAGAAGGGCATGTTAGTGCACTTGGGTACTGGCAGCAGTAGTCCAGTCGCTTCTAGCGCCACCACTTCTTGTGGTAGAAGTGGCGGCACTAGAGGAGGTCGTGGCCGCGGTCGTGGTCGTGGTACTAGCAGAACTACGCTCCCGTCAGCCGTACAAGATACTCCCACCTTCTCCAATCCTGGTTCCGCCTCAGCGTGGGTTGGATCCAATTTCTCTGCTGGTGGTACGTTCCTACCCACTGGCACTTATCTTTCTTTGGGCAACCGTTCCAGCTCTGTGCCCAGTAATGATCTATTGAAACCTCCTGCCACCTTCCTTCTCCCGAGAAACGCCGCGAACAAAGCTAATGAGGTCTTCACCGCGGATATAACCAGAGCTCACGTTCAAAACCCTGTTCGAGGCAGAGGAGGCCGAAAGCCCGCTGCAAGTAGAACTCCAAGAGTGACATTTAGCGCCGAACCCCCCACGAGAAGAGCGCGTGGCCCCAATAGCAGACTCGATGACCAAGCCAAGCGTAAGCGTCACAATACGATGGAGCGCAAACGTAGGAACGACATCAGAGAAGCCTTTGATGTTCTTCGGCAGCATCTCACCTCCACCGATCCTCGTGTCAAACTGGAGAAGCTTCCGAAGGTCCGTGTTTTGTTAGCTGCCCGTCGCACTTTTGACGACCTCACGATGGCTGTGGCAGACGGCTCTGTTACGAGCCGTAAACAAGCCTCGCGTATGCAAGCGCTAACAACTGTTACAAGGAAGATGACTAGGGACGACGGGGTGTTCAAGTTCCTGGAGGCTGTTTATCATAATTACCTCACTGAGCTTGACAAGCTACACAGGGAAGCTAGGCATCGCAATTACGTCCCTCTAGTCTAAGGCTCCTAATCAACCACTATGCGGTGCTGGCTGTTAAGACCTCTCGAAAAAATAGCAATACAGGCTTTTTTTAGGTTTCTTTCCTAGCTAATTCTCAATAGTGTGGGTTAAATGGTTTGAAGCTTCTGCTAATCCTCTGCTTCCAAGGGGTAGATGGAGCGCGCAAAGAACTGTACTGGTGAACTAGAGGCAAAGCGATTTATTTCTTGATCAGCAGCGCCCAACAGCGCTCTAAGGTTTTAACGATATATTTTGACCTTCCTGTTTTATATAATGTTCCTCCCTTTTACTTCTTTGCATTAAGAAATGCCGCGGCTACATTTTCGCATGTGCTGTAGGCCTAACCTAGCCTAGATTTTTTCTTTTTGTAAATATGGTTTTCTATTGTCCAACCTTAATTAATTTTATTTATTTTTTGAAACCTTGCATCAGATGTCTGTTTTTCCTGACATGGTGTTCAGGAGCCTGTTTTTTGTTGTATTTAGAACATGGCTACATTGGCAAACAATTTTTACGAAGAAATGTAAACATGTATGAAGACTTGTTGAGGTTCCTCGACAGGAACAATCGTCACGTTCGTTACCTGGCTATTTAATCATTATAACTACTAGGTAGTTGTACTTAGCTACACAGTGACGAGTGATTGATTCAGTTGTCTAGCTACACAGTGACGAGTGATTGATTCAGTTGTCTAGTTAATAGTCAAGTTGCTACCTTCCTGGCAAGTGACCTAGACGTGGCGGTCTCAGTGAGGTCGCACCTCCCCGTAACTGAAGGCATCCATAGACAGCGAGCGACAGAATGCTGGCTGGCTCTCATACCTTGAGGATTTTTTCACAGTGTTCTCTAGATTAAGTTACCAGTGTAATTTGGTTACTCATTCTGTTCAAAAATAGGCAACCTAAGATAGTATATTGGCTGCCGTTGTTTGCTAAATTAGTTGAAGCTCTTCAAGCGGAGTGGCCTACCTTCCGCTGTACAGTGGTCGACAAAGAAAGTGTCCAACCTTCCGCTGTACAGTGGTCGACAAAGACTGTGTTCTGTAGGCTATTGTAATCCATTGCAAGGGTGGTTGTTGCTCTACGAGACTGTACTGTTATTCCCATGCTTATGAAAGCTTGAATAACTTCGTCTTTAGGTAGGCACCTATGTATTATCAACATGTGTGCTCTTAGACTAATCATGTACCTACTTACCTATCTACCTGTATAGAGTTAGACAGCATCAATGGATATACCTAATGTTTAGTTGTAGTGTACAAAGTTGAAAGCTAAGGGCAGAAATGTGCTGCTTCATCTGTTCGCGTGGCTTTAGTGGGACGAAAGGAAACCCCATTGCTTTTTAGGTCTTCACCGAAGCCCAGCCTGTGTTAGGAACCTGCAGGCTCGTCTGATGAATCTTTTGTAGCAGGCTTTCACAGACACTTTCTGCGTGACTGGATCATTATTATTAATTAGGTTCATGACTAGCTGGTCACACGAAAGGGGCCATCTAAGGGGTATTTTCTTCGTCCCCATCAATTACTTTATATAGCTTCGTGAATTGTTGTTTCCTGCCGCGGGTGTAATATATACACACACTATATCTACTAGCTAATAAGATACTTGTCTTTTTTTGTTTTGTGATTACGCTTGCCCTTAGTTACGTGTACAGCATTGTGCGTAGGACACAGCCGTGGCTGACAACGTACAATCAGGTCTTGTATTGTTGGTTTTGCATCTCTTTGTAAGGAAAGTATTGATTTTTTTTATCGACATTGAATCCAATTGTTCGAAAATGATATACGTCGATGGGGATTGGGTTCAATTTTGGTAAGTTCCTTCACTTAAGACACTACCACCTAAGCGCAAGTTTTCTCTCGTCCCGTAGGTCTGAGAGCATCCTTAAGGATTTTTGTACTGTACAATATATTAGTAATCAACCCTTATAGTTTGGATGTATTTCATGTTGAAACCACATGTTTCTTTAGTTTTTTTTAGTGCTTAATCACTTTTGTTTGGTTTCCTTATGTGCCTAGCCTACTACCTACCTTTGTGTACTGTGCCTCGTATCATCGTGATGCCGCTGTCAAGTGTTGTTCCTGTATGAGCGGGATTGATAGCTAAAAGACTCTCCAGACATAGCAACAGGTTGTCTGCTTCCAATATAATGTATTTAATGCTTCTCATACTACTGGCCAACGTTTTGAGCTATTAGTCCGTTTCACTAGAGCCATACACTGACTACCTACTCAAGCGACAACCGAAACACGCGGGATATGCTATTAGCTCTTTACTGGTCCTCCATGCCCTCCACCGCGAAGTCCTTACCCTTTGCTCTTGGTTATGTATGCTGGTCTTATAATTACACCCTCACTTATGTGATACTTACTACAAATCTTAAAAGATTTAGGGTGAAAGTTTGGCCGCTCTCAGTAATACGAGCTTTATGCCATATTCCCCTTATTAACGTTTTTGCTCCTTGTAGCTACACTGGGCTGACTGTGTCAGTTCCTACTAGCCGTCTCATCCAATGCTTGTACTTTTTTGTTCTTTAGTAATACCATTTGGAATATTTCAAACTAATTTAGAGCTGGTCGACTATCAGCTAAGCCCGTTCAGGACTACGGTAAGGGGACGTAGATAAAAGCAGAGTAGACGCGTAAAAAAAAAGCTACGACACCATGTTGCTGAAATGTCGAGCGAGTCGTCAGCATCTAACGATGATATTTTTTGTAGGCTTATGTTTCAGTTAGGGACTCCTTGAAGATAATCTTTGATGTTCTACGTAGAATAGGAGTTATTATTTGAATTTTTCCTTAGTGCCTCGTGCTTTTCGTTCATAATGTCCTTTAAGAACTTTGTTTACAGCATTAGATAACATCGCTCACCAATGTCTTGTTTACTAGACCTACATGTCCTATGTTGCATGTGCGACACGTTGCTGTTGGTAGATAAGATACAATGTCAGCGTTTATAGTTGTCGCCCATGCAAGACGAGTTTGCAGGTAGATAAGATACCATGTCTGCCTTTTTTTGTTGGCGAATATGTTCTATGTTGTACATGCAACACGACTTTGCTGGTAGTTAGATACCATGTCGCCAATGATAAAGTCATGACACTCCTGTAAATACAACATAGCTTCGTAAAAAAAGTTAGTACTATGCGTGTACATATCATGACTAGATGTAACTAAACGTGTAAAAATATGGTGCGGTATCATTACTTTGATAATTATCATTACGTGGTAACTACCTGTATTTTATTTATGTAGCCGGTAGCTATCACGTGAAACTTTGCAAACCTTTCTAGAAATGCATCGGTGCGATGTGTTTGGGGTTTGTATTTAAGTGTCTGCTACAACTTGGAAGATCCTGCAGACATGCCTACGATAATATTTTCAAGCAGGTAAATTTTATTACATTTTCCTATATTTGTGAAAATTTGGTAACAAATTGAATTTAAATTCACTCGTAGATTAGTCAGTTTTTTAAATAAATTTACCTGACAAAATGTTGCTTCAAATGCAATTTTTTTTAATCACTGCAATACGCAAATTGGTCTGGCGCTTACTGTGTTGTAAACTGTTAAAGCTGCGTATCATGTTATATTGTCCTTACAAGTGTTCATTTGAAAATACTATTGAAATTGAGTGTAAACGATTAGGACTTGCAGTGTTTCGGGCGTCGTGGTTTGGTCAAGATAACCTTAGCTTGGACGCAGGCCTGACAATGTTGCAGCTGCGTATCTAGTTGTTGCTCAATAGGTAGTTTTAAGCGTAGACGTTCGAAAGGCTTCAAGTTCCTGGTACCCAATAAACTCCGTATTAGCAGGAGACGTAATGCACTATGGTACATCATCGCAGCTTTATTTACTACCTTTCAGTTCTAGCTAGAATCGTTCGGTGCCAGAAGGACTTTGACTCCAGTGCACTAGAAAGCCTTGACACTCTAATCTAATCTAGCTAGAATCAAAGACTTTCTCGTGCAGGCTGCGGTCTAATCTCCTAACTCAAGGAAAGTGATTACCTAGAAACAATACAGTTAAGTTGAGCCAATTTGCGTGTTTTATAATTTGATATTGATTTATTTACGATCTTCATATTATGGAAAGAAGCTTGGTGGTAATCTTGCCGTAACAGGTACTTTTGGGCTTGGCTTATCAACGTTTTAAAAGAAAATGACTGGGCAGCGTTAACTTCAAGATGGGTGGTTGATTCTAACCAATAAAGACCAGTCAATTGAGATTGAAAATGACATCGATTCTGGCCTGAGATTTGTGATCAGTTAATCATTTCATACCTGAGACCGGCTGGTCTATCGATACCTCAGAACTGCGAGCAGGTGCATTTCTAGGAATTGGTCGTCAATTTAGAACTAGAATTGGTCTGCTTGTCCATGCCGGAGAAAGAAAAGTAGACTCGAAAATATATCCAGCTCGTACAAGTGTGGTCAATCTACCCCTGTAATATGTCGTATCATGTCTCCTTGCCTGAGCTTGGTCAGTCTACCCGTGTCGTATCATGTTTTCACACCGTAGAAAGGTCAATCTACCCGTTCAATGTGTCCTTGCATGTCTCCTTGCCTGAAAGTGGTCAAACCACCTGTTGAACATGTTTCAGTCTCATAGCCTGAGTGGTGTCATGTCTGTTCCTCCTTAGTGCATGGCCGCTACTAAACACCATCACAGTCGAATGATCTGCCAACAGGCTGCAACTCGTGACACCAAGTTGGGATTTTAAAATCTTCACCGTCACTATCTGAAGAGTGGCTTTAAGAGAAACTACTTCTTATTCGAGAAAAACCTAAGGGCCATGTTTATTATATTTTCTTGATTATATGACGAGTGAAATGTGTCAAGTTGATTGACAAAAAATATTCCAATACTAGACTGAATATTTCTGGCTTTATGTTCCTCTAATTTATAGTTTATTAACTGTTGAAATGAAGCGCCTTCCAGCCTGTTGTATCCCTCCTGGTGTATTTATTGAACAACTTCTCCACAACCTTAACAAATTTCCCATGTTTGTGATAGTTCAAGAGTTATTAAATCAGTCCATCTAATACCAAGTACCTCATGCCTCTTATTCACCTGATAGTAATAGTTGCTGTAGATTTAAGTAATTGTTTTGGCCCCTCTGTTGATGAGGTACGCTTTTTCTCTCCCTCTGAACCAGGAGGAAATTGTTTCTGTTCAGCAGACTTAGGCAGCTTCTCTTTCTTTCTCACTAACCCTAGTTGATTATTCTACTCATGATGTACCTGCTTGTGTAGTTTATTAGGTCTGGTTCTTTAGGTATGAGCAACGCGAGTGTATTTTCAAATTTCTGTCTAGATGAAGTATATAATTGAATTAATTATAATCGAAATCATGATGACGTTCGTAAAACCGACCAAGGCGTAAATTTCATGGATTTCCCTTTGACGTCTTGCAACGGCTGAGGCTGTCAGCAACACACAAAGATGACCCTTAATCTGTTGACAGAAAACCCTTGTGTGATGGGAGCTATAACAACCCTCCTTGGCTAAACCAAAAAATGGTAGCTTGCAGCGAACGGTGCTGTTAGTGCTTTCCGATTTACATTCAAAGAGGTCATTTGGTAATGCGAGTTTGTCAGACGTTAATAATGCTTGATGACCGGCATGGCGGTTCTTGGCAGATCCATTGCACTACACTTTGACGTAGAATGATGCGGTGTACCTTTTAGACAATCATCCAGTTAGTCGACATAGTTATTCTTGTTTGGTGTGTTGTGGAGCTTCTTCAATTGAATGAATAGTCTACTATTGAATGAGTAGTTTGAGAAGGTGTAAACTCCTCTGCAACTTCTAGAAGCACTTCAACTGTTTCGTAACTTCTATAATAGACCGTTTTGTCGACCGACTTTCACATATGGACGATCTCGCGTGTTCTTGATCATTACTACAATAAGTTGAACCTTACTGAACTTCCCATTAAAAATTAGAGAGATACCTAACTACCGAGTCCAGCTGGCTATGTCTTCACAGCTAGGACGACGTTTCTAGATATTATTTTAATCTAGGCAGTGTAACTCGAAAAAAAAACGGAAAATAAAAAAGTGACTGGACGTCCAAAAATGTAACTTGCGTATTTTTATACCTGTTTGCAGTGTACAGTCGTGTAAAAAGATAGTTATGATTAGAGTGAGATATTGTTAATGGTTTAGTGCCTAGTCTAGTGCGGTTTTAGATAGGAACCCCATCAATGCCTGTAAAGCTTTGTTTCACTGCTACTTCTACATGAACAGACATAGCTATTCGTAATTACTAAACGACCTCAGCTACGCACATGATCGGCCAATTCGTGATTACAGCCTCCCGCCCTGCTTCAATGTGAGGACTTCAACTACAGCGTGCTATTTACCCCATGTCTAACATGGCGTATTCTCGATCTTCCTATCTCCTTTCAAAATGGAATCAAGCTCGGGTGCGATGTACCGCTTAACGTGGAGCACACAATCGTCCTCGTGGACCAGTAGTGGTCACCATGAATTGGCTTCGGCTGAACGGACATTTCTATGAGGTTCCCCGCGCATGCTCACTACCCTCTTCGGGGTGGTGGGAGGAGGGGCTGATAAGGATATACGAGCCAGTACTTCGGGATCTCTGTATTTATTTAGCTGTCATTTAAGATTGTGCGATTGACTGCTGAAGTGTGGTCTTTATTGAACGCATAAGAACACTTTCAATGTTATTTTCTTGTTCTCTCATTCCGAACTGTATTTGGGAAGCATTCTATTTATCCTCTGTTTAGTCGATAAACACCAGTTTCAAGGCATGGGTGTGTTTCTGTGTGTCGCGCGAACATAGGTAAACTTTTCCGGACACTGCAGAATTTAGAAGAAAAAAACACTCGATTTGAAAGACTGAACTTATTGCAGTGTATTATTCTATACCACATATACGGTGTATTACTCTATAACACATACATTAATGACGCTTGCAATCAAATGGTAAATGTATTATTAAAGAGCCGCAATTGAACATTACTGTGTGCTGGTCGTCACGACCGGACACAAACTACATGTCCTGTTTTCTACACCATTTCGGAACACGACTCACATTAAAAACCGCTTGTCAACAATTCAAATACCAAATTACCGTACCTATCTTAAATATTTAGGGCTTTTTTATTATTACATATGATGTAGTAAACTTTGTTAGCAGATACCTATTAAAATAAGACTGTTTTTTATTGCTACGGAAAGCACCCCTCAAAGTGGGAGCTCGAAAATAGCTACCTAATCGAACTTATGTCAAGTTGTTTTGTTAAATAGTAAGAGAATGTCGTCGTGTCCACAACAGGTTGCCCATCATTTTGTTATAACAACCGCATCATGTCATCGTGAGAAGCTTTCTATTACGAGTGTGTTTTCATCTGTTAAATAATAATACGATTACCTTTAACAATCCTTCTTCGTGACTGATCAAGATTTGAATGCCGTCTTAGCCTAGAACACTTATTACCTACCTACCAGCGTACCACTGCTGTAATGCTGCTACTAGAAGCACAGGATACCAATAGTGGTATCCGTCACTGATGCTTCGACTACGGACTTGTGTACAAATGTATTTACCCATGTGCTTGTTGGAGCTGTAGGTTGTAGCGTAAAAAACGATAATAGGTTGGCACGATGTGCTTTCAACAGCACGCCATTGTTTGTGCTACTGACTATTCCTTCAGTGCCACGCGTGGACTAATGTATGTACTAGTGACTATAGCTCACGCGTGGACTAATGTATGTAATCACGCGTGGACTAATGAATGTACTAGTGACTCTTCAGTGCCACGCGTGGACTAATGAATGTACTAGTGACTCTTCAGTTCCACGCGTGGACTAATGAATGTACTAGTGGCTCTTCAGTGCCACGCGTGGACCAATGAATGTACTAGTGACTCTTCAGTGCCACGCGTGGACTAATGAATGTACTAGTGACTTCAGTGCCACGCGTGGACTAATGAATGTAATAGTGACTTCAGTGCCACGCGTGGACTAATGTATGTACTAGTGACTCTTCAGTGCCACGCGTGGACTAATGAATGTTATAGTGACTTCAGTGCCACGCGTGGACTAATGTATGTACTAGTGACTCTTCAGTGCCACGCGTGGACTAATGTATGTACTAGTGACTATCTCCAGTGGCTCGCGTGGACTAATGTATGTACTAGTGACTATAGCTCACGCGTGGACTAATGTATGTAACCACGCGTGGACTATTTATGTACTAGTGACTATAGCTTACAGTGCCTCGCGTGGACTAATTAGCTCGCAGTGCAAGGTTGGATGACAGTTGGATGATCGAATTAGATTGATTAAATGATTGAAATAATTAGTGATCGGTAATGGTCCGCATTTAGATTGACAACATTACACCTTGGTCTTGTGAACCTTGTTAAGGAACATTGTACTAAATGAGCAGGTAGCTTTCTTAACAATGTACAGCGATTGATTCTTCTTTTGAAGTTTGTTACTAGGAATCTTTCATTCAATATGAGTGTCGTGGGTACCGCAATTCTCCCTGGTTGCGTCTCAATGCTTATTTTGTTACCTTGTTTATAGCCGCTGCTGTAAGACACTTCATCATATCCTCGCTGTGTAGGTTTTGTGCTATTATGAGTGCGTGTGCAAACTATACTGGTGTATTTTGTAGCAATGGTAACCCATTCTTTGTTTTTCTCAAAGTGTGTACTCGATGACGTAAGAAAAATAAAGTTTTCGTCAATTATAATCCGTTTATTTTGATTGAACCTTCCCTTTGGTGTTAAGCCGCTGTCATCGAGTCGTTGACAACCTGACGCAACGCCTGATGAGACGTGTTGGCACGTCACTGTAACCACCGCCAGATACTGTACTCGTTGGCATGTCACTGTAACCACCGCCAGATACTGTACTCGTTGGCACGTCACTGTAACAACCGCCAGATACTGTACTCGTTGGCACGTCACTGTTACCTCCGCCAGATACTGTACTCGTTTCAAGTGATGCAGTTGGACGGAATAATTTGAAGAAGTATCAAGTTGCCTTGTAGCCGGGGAGCTAGAATCTTGCTACCGTATCCACCGCGTGTCGTAGAAGGCGACTAAAAAGGGGCGGGGCGAAGGTACTAGGAATCTCTTTCTCTGTAAGACCCTTCCTCAAAGACGGCAAGACGAGCGGGGGAAGGAGAGGCTCAAGCCTCTCCAAACCTTATTGTTAGGGTCGCTGAATGTGCGTGGCTGTAGTACGAATGATGTAAGGAGGGAGATTGATGAGATGTTTGTGAGGAGGAAGTTTGATGTGTTGGCGCTGAGTGAGACTAAATTGAAAAGTAAGGGAGAATGTGAGTGAAGTGTGGTAAGTGGAAGAAAGTCTGGTGTGGAGGAAGGTTGGGCACGAGAAGGTTTGGTTTTGATATTGAGTGATCGGTTGACTAGTAGCGTTGCCGAGTGGAAGGAGCTGTCCTCAAGTTTGCTGTGGGTGAAAGTCAAGTTAGGCGTAGGAAGTTGGGTATTTGTGAGCGCATATGGTCCAGGTAGCGAGAGGAGGGAGCAATTCTGGACTGACCTGAGTGAGTGTATTGAGAATTTTGGAGGTCAATTCAATGTAGTTGTTTGTACTGGGTGACCTTAATGTGAGAGTTGGAGATGCAGTGGTGGAAAATGTGATAGGAAGGTATGGCGTTCCCGGTAGAAACGACTGTGGAGAAAACCTGATAGGTCTGTGTATGGAGCAGGACTTGGTGGTCGGGAACAGTTTGTTCAAGAAGCGAGATATCCACAAGTGCACATGGGTAAGGATGGCCCGTGGTGCAGTGGTGGAGGGAGCGCTGATGGATTTTGTGCTGATATCGAGGAGAGTGGTGGAGAGGCTGCTGGATGTGCGGGTGATGAGATGGAAGGAGGGAGTGTCTGACCATCTGCTGGTGTCTGAGGAGGAAGAGACGTAGTGAAAGTAAGTGGACCGAATGTGAGAAACAGAGCTGAGGAGTTCTAACAGGCGTTGAGAAAAGATTATGACAACGTGAGAGGACAGGACCTGAGAGACGTTAAGAGATGTGTGTGGTGCGCGCTGTTTGGGCGGGTGCAGCAGGAAAGATTGCGAGTGGTGGAACGAGGAGGTTAAACTGGCGGTGGCACGAAAAAGAGGAGTGGTTGCAGGTGGAGTCTGTGGTGGCGTATGAAGGCTATAAAGAGAGGAGAAACGAGGTGAAGCGGATGGTGAGTAGAGTCAAAAGGGACGCTGATGCCAGGTGGGGCAGACGGTTGTACCAGAATTTCGAGGAGAACAAAAAGATGTTCTGGTAAGAGGTGAAGAGAGTGAGACCGAAAATGAGGAAGTGGTGAAAGATAAAAACAGCCAGTTGTTGTTGGAAAGTGGTGATGTACGGAAGAGTTTGGCCGAATATTTGAGGAGTTGTGGAATGTCGAGAATGACCGAGAGGCTGACATTGTTCCTGTAGGTGGTGGTGCTCGGATGCCAGTTTTAGGAGAGAGACTTGCGGCGGACATTACCAAGGAAGAGGTGCTGGAGGCGGTGGAGGTGATGAAAGCAGAGAAATCCCCTGGTTTGGATGGCGTTGTGACCGAGTGCCTGCAAAAGGGTGGAGTAACGATTGTCGAATAGTAGGTGAGGTTACTAAAGTTGTGTTTGGTATCAGGAGTGATACAAATTATGTGGCGCAGTGCCTGCATTGTTCCGCTGTATAAGAGCAAAAGAGATAAAAATGAATGCAGCAACTCGAGAGGTAGCAGTCTGTTAAGTGTGGTTGGTAAGTTGTACGGGAGAGTGCTGCTCAAAAGGATTTCAGACTGAACGAACTGCGCGAGGAACAGTGTGGTTTTAATAGTTGTAGAGGGTTCACCGATCAGATTTTTGCATGAGACAGGTCTGTGAGAAGTACCTTGCAAAAGGAAAGGACGTGATCTGGGCTTTCATGGATCTGGAGAAGGCATACGACAGGATTGACAAGGAAGCGCTGTGGAGAGTTTTGCGTTTGTGTGGAGTGGGCGGACATATGTTGAAAGCGGTGCAGAGTTTCTATGTTGGCAGCCGAGCATGTGTCAGAGTGTGAAGCGAGGTGAGTGATTGGTTCTCAGTGAAAGTGGGAGTGAGACAAGGCTGTGTGATGTCTCCCTGGCTGTTCAATATCTATATGGATGGAGTGGTCTGGGAGGTAAACACGAGTGTGCTGGGTCGTGGCTTGGAGCTGTTGGAAGCGAATAGGCGGAGTTGGCAGCTGAGCCAGTTGTTATTTGCTGATGATACGGCTCTGGTTGCGGATTCAGAGGCTAGTGTCTGAGTTTGGTAGAGTGTGTGAGAGGAGGAAGCTTCGAGTAAACGTGGGTAAAAGTGAAGTAATGAGATGCTCGAGGACTGTCGATGCGAGCAGAATTAAAGTTTCCCTAAATGGAGAGTTGTTGGAAGAAGTTCAGTGTTTCAAGTATCTGGAGAAGACTGAATTGTTGGTAACTGAGGTGAAGGAGGGGTGTAAAGTGTTGGGTGCACTGAAGAGCGTAATGAGCTGCAGGACGTTGGGGATGGAAGCAAAGAGAGGGCTGTATGAGGGTGTTGTTGCGCCAACGGTGCTGTACGGTGCTGAGACTTGGGGGGTGAGAGCAGAGGAGAGAAGAAGGTTGAATGTTTTCGAGTTGAAATGGTTAAGAAGCATGGCTGGAGTGTTGCTGAGAGACAGGTTTATCAACAACGTGGTTCGCATCAGAACAGGGATGGTGAAGAAGTTAGAGGACAGAGTTGATTCGCGTGTTCTGAGATGGTTCTGGCACACGGTGAGGATGGATGAATCGAGATCGGTGAAAAAGGTGTTGAAGTCGAGGCGAGTGGACGTAGGCCTAGAAGAAGACCGAAGTGTGGGTGGATGGATGGTGTGAAGCAGGCGTTTGGAAGGAGAGACGTGAATGTGAAGGTAGTGAGAGAGCGTGCACTGGATAGGCGTGAGTGGAGAATGATAGTGAACGGATGCGTTTTGACGCTGCCCTGATGTGCTTTCCCGCCCTAGGCATATCGTTGGGAGACGGGATGGTCGTGGGCGGTGAGGGCCAGGTCGTCATGACGCGGCAGGGGTAAACCAGTCACGCTGTCGGGCCCTGCTGCCGACACTGACCTCGAACCGCCCTCATGACCCGGAGGGGTGTTGCGTGGTCCCCGGCCGGACCCTTTGCGCAAAAGAGCTGAGGTGTGCGAGTGTGAGTGTATGAGAGTGTGAGGTGCGCCTTGCCATCGGCCACCCCCTTGCTGTGGGATTTCGGCCTAGTGTCTGTATTTGTGTCAAGATGCATTATTTGGCCCACTCTTGAAAAAGCATCACGATTCAGTATTTTGGCCCTCTCTTGAAAAAGCATCACGATGCATTATTTTGGCGCTCTCCTGAAAAAGCATCACGGTGCAGTATTTTGGCGCTCTCTTGAAAAAGCATCACGATGCAGTATTTTGGCCCTCTCTTGAAAAAGCATCACGATGCAGTATTTTGGCACATTCATGAAAAAACATCACGTAGCAGCATTTTGGTCTATTCTTGAAAAAGCATTATGATGCAGTATTTTGGCCCACTCTTGTACAAGCATCATGATTCGGTATTTTGGTCCACTCTTGATAAGGTATGTGTGCCGAGCAGCGTGCTCAGCCGCAGCACTCCTGCCTATGATAACCATTGATGAACTTATGATACTTCTCATTAAAATACATGGATGAGAAAATAGCGGATAAGAAAATAAGTAAACTGTTCTGATAATAAATGTATAACTCTCATCAGACATGGATAATCTTCGAGGCTCGGAGACAATCTTCAATAGATGCATAAACTGATGCCTCCGTCTTACTGATTGGGGTGGATGGATGAATATTCCTTCTATAGATCATTAACACTTCATTTTAGTTGGCATATTTTATTTATATCTTATTTCGTATGCTCTATTATTTATCTGTGCCCTTTTTCATGGTGATAAATTTTGCAATGGTTAATGTACATCGAAGCTGGTTGAGACTAGGTGACTCGGGGAAGGGGGGTACTCGGGGGGCCGGAGGTACTTGGGAGACCAGGAGGATTGGGGGGACCCTTCTGAGGCCATGACATCTATAGAGAGAAGAGCAAACTGGTGAAACGTGTGGTGTGGAGAGCAAAGAGGGACGCTGCCTGATGCTAGGTGCAAACGACTCATTGTTGTTGGTGATTTTGAGGAGTTGTTGAATGTTATGTGGATGTCAATTGGCTGTCATTGTGTTGTGGGTGGTGGTGCGCGGATGCCAGATTTGGGAGCAAGAATTGATGCAGGCATAACGAATAAAGAGGTGCAAGAGGCAATAGAGGTTGCAATAGCAGAGGGAGCCTCGAATTTGGATTGAATAGCATCGAAGCGTCTGCTGAGGGGTGGAGCAACGTAGTGGAATGGTTGACGAGGATCGTAAAGCAGTGTTATGTGTCGAGCGTGGTGCCGACTGAGCGGCGCAGTGCTTGCATTGATCCGCTGTATAAGAGCAAATGTGATAAAAAATAATGCAGCAACTCGAAAAGTATCAGTTAGATGTATGTGATAGTTGCTACTGACACCAGAAAAAAATGTTTATTCTCGTTTTGCAATATCATTGCGTGGAGATTGTATGTTTTTAAGAATGCATAAACATGTAGCTATTTCCTCTAGGCCTAGAGAAAACAGCTAAATGAGTATACATACCTAATAAAGTACAATCACTATGCAATGATGTTGAAAATAGAACACAAAGCGACCTTATATGTGGCGTCTACAGAACGTTGTACAAAAGAGTACTAATCAAGAGAGTCAGAAACAGTACGGATGATGCATGCGATCGGCGAGGAACAGAATGCAGATTATATTTTTCGATTGATAGAAGTCCGAGAAGTACCTTGCGGAGGGAAGGGATCAATCTGGACCTTCGTGCACCTGGAAAAAGCCAACGATAAGGTCGACATGATGAAGTGGCGAGTGTTGTTGTGGCGAGTGTTGCGTTTGTATGGAGTGGGCAGAAGCTTGTTAATTAATACCGGTCCTGAGTTTCCATGTTGGTAACAGAACATGTGCCAGAGTGCCTGGTTCTAAGTGGAAGTGGAACTAAACTAGGTGCGTAATGTCGCCCGTGCTGCGTTATGTAGCCCATGCTGCGTTATGTCGCTCTTGCTGCATTATGTCGCCCATGCTGCGCTATGTCGCCTTTGCTACGTTATGTCGCCCATGTTGCGTTATGTCGCCCTGGCTGCGTTATGTCGCCCTTGTTGCGTTATGTCGCCCATGCGGCGTTATGTCGCCCTGGCTGCGTTATGTCGCCCTGGCTGCGTTATGTTGCCTTTGCTGCGTTATATTGCCCATGCTGTGTTGTAAGCTTTAGTAGAAGTTGTTAAAATAAGTTAAAGGTGCAAAGGTTCAAATTATGAAACTTGTTATTTTATTATATTATTTTGAGTTATGAACATAGTAACAGATCAACAGGTTAATTCTCAAACGAGCTTGATTAATGATTGTGATATTACCAGTCTAAATATGAGGAAAAGATGAAAGGAGAAGAAACCCACCCTCCTCCCAAGCTGTTATGTTGTCGATGGTCTGTTCCTAACTGAGCTGGAGGCCATTTTACCTTCGTTTAAATACTCGGTGAGCGCCTGTTAAAGTACGCCTGGCACCAGCCAAGCTCGGCCAGCACAAAATGTGAGCAACGGTAGAGCATTTGTGCTTCTGAACCGCAACTCAAATGATACCTACAGCCACAATAAGTGTTGTACGACACACCGGATATAATCAATATCTTCTAACACAAAATAAATAAACGGTATGGTTGTTGAAGGCGGAAATGTTTGATGAAAGAGGGCAGTCGCGAGTTCGCGGTTAAATATCTACGCACTAGCGTTTCTTTTCGTTAGAAGGGAAGTTTCACAAGATAGCCCGTCTTTAGTTTTCGTTGCCTGAAGTGCGTTTACGCGAGAAAGATATTCCCTTACCCTTCAAATTACGCTAAAGTATGAACCAGGAAACACAAATTCCCGCCCAGTGGCCTGTGGCAACGGTTTGCTCGAGACAGGCCCCTGAGTTGGCAATGGCCGGTGCAGCCATTAATCAATCTGTGAGTGGGCTCTTCGAAGAGGATAACCTGCCAACACACACATGTGGGCAGGCGATGAAATGATAGAACAGTACGATCTAGGGAAGAAATGAATTAGAAATGACGCAGTTTTATAACAGCTGCGTTATGTCGCATTTACTACGTTATGTCGCCCTAGCTGCGTTATGTCGCCCTTGTTACGTTATGTCGCCCTGGCTGCGTAATGTCACCCCTGCTGCGTTATGTCCTGTACATGGATGAAGGGGTTAGGAAGGCAAACGCGAGCATATTGGGTCGAAGTTTATATTTGTTAGGAGCGAATCCATGAAAAAATCGTATACTTCATGCTGCTCAATTACACCGATGGAATGACCCTTACCTCGCCATCACAGCAGATACACGGACTCCCGACACTTAGGTCCAAATATGCTACCTCTAGTGAATTATTTTCCTGATAGTCCACAAGCATAACTACCAAAGCTCAACGTCTCGCAGGCTATTCAAAATTAGTCTGCCTGTATGATAACTGAGATAACAATCAATGAAACAGGACCACTGAAACTCCTGAGAACAGGACAACTGAAACTCCTGAGAACAGGACAACTGAAACTCCTGAGAACAGGACAACTGAAACTCCTGAGAACAGGACAACTGAAACTCCTGAGAACAGGACGACTAGGAAGCTGGACAACATTCATCATAATAAGAATCAACGTCTAAATAAGCTCGTAGACAGTCTACACGGCCGACTATCTCTTAGCCGTGTTGGGTGTCGTATTGACGGCTGCTGTGTTAACACAATAAGCTATGCCGACGACATGGTCCTGCTGTTCCCACATGCCGATGTTCCTTTGACGATGCTAAATATATGCAAGGCTGATGCCTTGAAGGGTGTATGCTAGTGAAAACACCCAACCAGAGGCTTCAGTACAGTCCCGACAGTGTACTGCTGGAGTGTATGGACAGTTTCTATTACATGGGACATTTATCAACAAATAACCGGTGTGATAATGCTGGTATCTCTAAACAACCGCAGAGATTGTAATGTATTTTGGCGATCAGTTTATAAGAAAAAATTAACTTATGCACAACGGATGTTAAACTGTAGCTTTTCCAAACGAATACTGCATGTGATACGTATACTCCCTTAAAAGTACGAGCCAGAAAAAATGCATACAGCCTGCCGGAACGAATTTAAAACTTGAATAGTCATTTCCTGAAGACCGTATGTATTAGTGAGGGATGCGAACTAGCCCTATTAATAGAAAAATGGAACCCAGTATAGCTTGTGCAGGAAGATTCCGATTTCAATAGGAATAATGTTTAAATTCTCCCTGCATGGCTTTTCTGTACGCTGGACATACGCATTTCTTTGCCTATCTCTTTTGATATTTCTTTCTATATGTACTCATGGAGGAAGAGGAAATTTTATTTGAGCCTCATTTCCACCAGAGCCTCAACGCGAAGGGGACATAGAAGGTTCTTAATACTTGTTCAGGGTCGCTTGCCACTAACTTATTCACTGTTGTCGTGCATGTTACTCCTGCTGTCCCCACCTATGTTCTTAGGGTGAATTCTTTCAAACGTATTGGTAAGAATACCATTAACCTTGGTTCTTTGTAACCATTATCATAACATTGAGTGCCTCAAAGTGGTACTCTTTCATCATTATAAATAAAATAACAGCCGACTGCATGTTATAACAAACCAGCGCATAACATATCATTAAGCCGCAGTAATCGCTTGGGACCATCATCTAATATTGATTCGTCGATATGAGATGGAGTTAACTTCAAATTCATGCAATTTGAAGGTAAACTCATCTAATCTTGATTCCTCGATATGAGATGGAGTTCACATTCAAATTCATGCAATTTGAAGGTAAACTCGTCTAAAATTGATTCCTCGACATAAGATGGAATTCACATTCAAATTCATGCAATTTGAAGGTAAACTCGTCTAAAATTGATTCCTTGATATAAGATGGAGTTGCCATTCAAATTTATACAATTTGAAGGTGAACTCGTCTGAAATTGATTCTTCGACATAAAGTGGAATTACCATTCAAATTCATGCAATTTGAAGGTAAACTCGTCTAATATTGATTCCTCGATATAGGATGGAGTTCACATTCAAATTCATGCAATTTGAAGGTAAACTCGTCTTAAATTGATTCCTCGATATATGATGGAGTTCACATTCAAATTCATGCAATTTGAAGGTAAACTCGTCTAAAATTGATTTCTCGATATAAGATGGAGTTCCCATTCAAATTCATGCAATTTGAAGGTAAACTCGTCTAAAATTGATTCCTCGATATATGATGGATTTCACATTCAAATTCATGCAATTTGAAGGTAAACTCGTCTAATGTTGATTCCTCGATATAGGATGGAGTTCACATTCAAATTCATGCAATTTGAAGGTTAACTCGTCTGAAATTGATTCTTCGATATAAGATGGAGTTACCATTCAAATTCATGCAGTTTGAAGGTAAACTCGTCTAAAATTGATTCCTCGATATAAGATGGAGTTCCCATTCAAATTCATGCAATTTGAAGGTAAACTCGTCTAAAATTGATTCCTCTATATAAGAAGGAGTTCACATTCAAATTCATGTAATTTGAAGGTAAACTCGTCTAATATTGATTCCTCGATATAAGATGGAGTTCACATTCAAATTCATGCAATTTGAAAGTGAACTCGTCTTAAATTGATTCCTCGATATATGATGGAGTTCACATTCAAATTCATGCAATTTGAAGGTAAACACGTCTAATATTGATTCCTCGATATAAGATGGAGTTCACATTCAAATTCATGCAATTTGAAGGTAAACTCGTCTAAAATTGATTCCTCGATATAAGATGCAGTTCACATTCAAAATCATGCAATTTGAAGGTAAACTCGTCTCAAAATCCGATAAAGTGATTAAATGTTACGCGTTATTCGACCTGCCCGTTGAGTGCATGCAACATGGGGTCAAATATTCATGCTGTTATATGAAGTTTAGTAATAGTTCAGGTGTTTTTGACCACAGTTAACATTGTCAGATAAATAAGATAAATAAGATTAGCTGCAACTCGAGAGGTATCAGTCTGTTATGTGTTGTTGGTAAGTTGTACGGGAGAGTGCTGATCAAAAGGATTAGAGACAGTACGGATTGCGCAATTGGAGAGGAACAGTGTGGTTTTAGGAGTGGAAGAGGGTGTACCGATCAGATATTTGCAGTGAGACAGGTATGGGAGAAGTACCTTGCCAAAGGAAAGGATGTGTTCTGAGCCTTCATGGATCTGGAGAAGGCATACGACAGAATTGACAGGGAAGCGCTATGGAGGGTGTTTTGCTTGTATGGAGTGGGTGGACATCTGTTGAAAGCAGTGCAGAGTTTCTATGCTGACAGCCGAGCATGTGTCAGAGTGGGGAGCGAGGTGAGTAATTGGTTCACAGTGAAAGTGGGACTGAGACAAGGCTGCGTGATGTCTCCCTGGCTGTTCAACCTCTATATGGATGGATTGGTCAGGGAGGTGAACGCGAGTGTGCTGGGTCGTGGCTCGGAACTCTTGGAAGCGAATGGGCGGAGTTGGCAGTTGAGCCAGTTGCTATTTGCTGATGATACGGCCCTGGTTGCAGATTCGGAGGAAAAGCTATGTAGGCTAGTGTCTGAGTTTGGTAGAGTGTGTGAGAGGAGGAAGCTTCGAGTGAACGTGGGTAAGAGTAAAGTAATGAGATACTCGAGGACTGTCAATGCGAACAAAATTAGT